>VZRS01008588.1:909491-927667 GCA_013398055.1 Ifrita kowaldi
AAAAAAAAATTAAAAAAAAAAAATAAAAAGGACTCAGCTTCTTAGCCTGTGAAGGATAGCATGGTAATTTGGATCTGCCTCATCAACTGAGAATTTAAAACTGCAGCAGAATCTTGGGAAGGAATGAAGAGAAGCCAGCTTAGATGTTGCAGAACCAATTCATCTCTGACTGGATTTTTGGGCCACTGCTGGCTCCCATCTCACTGGTGTGGAGCAGTCAGTCAGTTCACAGCCCTCTACACTAGATTTACTACTGCTTTATTCCTCACCGAGAACATGAAGGGTTTTCTGAGCTTCAGTTTCATGCCTGCAGTTACTTCCCAACCACCTACATGTAGACACACCCCAATAGATCATCTGTCCACAAAACCCACGCTGCAGCCAGCCATGGGGGAGGGAGGATTTCTGCAGTGGGCTCTTAGTGATGGTCACTGCAACATTTTCTGTTCCTTCATCTGGTCTTCCCACCTAATAAAAACAAAATGTAGCCCCAGGGAGAATTTTCTTTGTAAGCAATTAATCATTCTCCTGGTATCCATTGAGTAGCAGTTCTTAGTAATTCCCCTCTTTGATATTCCCTTGAGACATGTCAGGAGTTGGACTAGATGATCTTTAAAGGTCCCTTCCAACCCAAATCGTTCTGTGATTTATGAATATGCCTTAAGTACATGCTTGTGTTCTTCTATCTCCTGCAAAGCATTTAAGCTTCTGATGAATTGCCATCCCATCAATGCTGTCAATAGAATGTCCTTACCAAGAGGACTGAAAGCTGATTGCTTTTGTCTTCTTTCTCCTTTTCTGCTTTAGGGGCAATGTAAGAGCAAGGCCCAGTCAAAGCCTTGCAGAATAACCCCACGTGCACACATGGGATGATGAACACATGGGATCCAACAACAACAGGATTATGTACACATGCAGGTCCTTGAGCACAGGTGCACGTGTGGCACATGCCCTCCCCATTTGGAGGCCATAAAGTATGGATTGTGGTGTGTTGTGGATGTACTGCAGTGTGCTGTGAAAGGTTAGGCTGGGAGAACTCAATAGCTGTATTTGGGATAAGAGATCTCTGTGGCTCCAGTAGTGCTTTTACTTCTGTCAAGACAGATGTCATCTCTCCTTACTTAGTCCTATAGTCTCAAGTCTGTGGGCCAGGCACTGAAGTGCTTGCTGCCCTTTTCCTGTTTTAGTTGGGAAATCCTTTCTCAGCCATGGAGTTCAGATGTCCTGCTGCTCAAGGGAGGTCATCAGCAACCTCTTTGGTGAAAGTTTGCTACACTGAAATGAGACAGATTTTGAAGTGAATCCCTTTCCACGATCCCTGTGTTTCCTCGCAGGGTAATATTGATGCACAGTGAAGGGTTAAGGTCTGGGAAGGAGGAGGGCTGGCGTAAGCTTGATTTCTCCAGGGCTTGCCAGGGTGATGTTTGGCAGGATTAGAGGAAAACGCCGGCATGAGCCTGTAGTACCTGTTTCAGACTCTGGGGAAGTCAAGTTTGGAGTTCATAGCGTGTGAGCACCCACACTGAAATTAATGGTATGAAGCTGTTAGAACAAGCAACAGGAAAATTAGGCCCCAGAATGGTAAAAATATGTACATCCTCTAAACTCATCTTGGAATGACTTATTTTGGCTCACCCTGACTTAGGAGGAGATGTTGGCATATTTGGACCATAGCCTCGTAGAGCAGACAAATGAAAACCACCCTTTCTCTCACTCTGTGATTCATTGCTTTCCTCTGGAATGTGCTTGTGGAGGAGGATGTCCACATCCTGAATGTTACTTACAGCAGTGAGGAACACCAGTCAGTGATAATCACAATGCAATAAAACATTTGCAGGAAACAAGAATTAAGCTAATCTGTCGCAAAATGCCACTCATCTTTCCATGCCAGAGGGACACTTAGGGCTTATCTCCACTGCCCCCTTCCCCATTCAGTTCTCCCCAGGCCATGGTCTGGCTTGTGGCCCTGTCAACACACCCACTAGAGTCCAGCACAGTCTTCAGGGTAGATGCTTAGCAAGGGCTGGCCTTGACAAAATGTGGTACATTTTTACCCCATTGCTGCAAAATGAAGAGCTGGAGAGAGCTCCTGAGCACTGTGACAGTAGCACAATGCGCCTTTTTCCCTTAGTGTAGAAACACTCCTATCACTGTGGGCTGCAGCACTGCTCTGGCTGGTGAGTTTTGCCTTGTGATTTCTCCCACACACCTTTTTTGTGCTTAATAAAAAAAAGAACCAACAACAACAAAAAATCCATCACAATGCAAAGATACCAAGTTTTCAGTGAGACAACTCTGCTGGCAGGAGCTATGTGATGCCCACATTTGGCAGAAGTGTTATTAATTTTAATGTAAGCATCAGTGCAGGAAGTGGGAATGTAATTGGCCATTAATGTTGTTTGCCTGTATGCAAAATAAATTATTTGTTGCCCAAAGGGCTTCTAACAGGGAAATAGATTTCTGCTAATGAGTTGCTCAGAAATGCTCGTCTCTGTGAAGAGGGAGAACTTCCATGTGCACTGTGGTCCTTCTTTTGAGGTAAAACAGAGGTGATGAAGGCAAACAGTAACCTGTTCTGTCAGGATCACCACAGTTAGAACAGGTGTTGCTCCCAGGACTTGCAGAGCTGAGGCCCACAGGCCCTTGCCCGTGGGCATTCGGAAATGCAGCATTTCAGCAGCAGAAGCAGCTATGGGAATCCCAGCGGTGCCTTACCAGGCTGAGTCTCTAGCTCCCTTAGGATGCTTTGACAGGTCCCACTGGACATTTGCCTGGGCTTTTGTGACTGAACACCTTCAGAATGCACTTCCCCCCAGATGCAAACCCACTGGCAGCGGTGGAGCCTCTCGCTGGCACCGCACCCCTGGAGCCTCTGGCTGCTGTGTGCGCCCACAGCGAGGAGCTCGGTGTGTCACTCCCAGATCAGCCCTGTCCAAGCAGTGAGGCTTGCTCGTTGTGGACAGCTCTTCCTGTAAGGGGGCCTTACAGCTGGGGGCTTTTTTTAAGCTTTGGAAACTGAAACTAATTTTTTAAAGGTATACTTTCCTTTAAATCAGTAGATTTTGGCAATAGGATTTTTTTATTGTTTTATTTTTCTTTTCTCCTCCCTCCACATGTTACAAACCAGCGTTTTGGGGAGGCATCCCTGTGTTTTCCATTCATCTGTCTCTTTTTCTGAGTCTCTGTAAAAGTGAATCAATGTCTTGTCTGTACAGTAAGTCTGCTTGTATGCATAATGAGAAGTTGAGCTGGGTTGCTGTTCTGTACAATTAGTGTTTCCACTGTCATACTGCAAACAGCACATATTGCACTCCTGTGCCACTGTAATCTGCATCACTGTTGTACTCAAGTCAATGAATAAAGTTTGGAGCTTTATTCTTAATTTCTGGATTCATGTTGCCTCATTTATTTTGGTTTTTCTTTTTTCATTTTGCAAAGTTATAAGAAAGTTCTCTTACAAAATAGGATCTGCTCTCAAGAACAGAACTCCCAGGTGAGGTATGAGTGATCAGAGCAAGACAGATGACAATTGTCACAAGGCTTCTTGTAGCTAAGCCACTAGAAATAGATACTCACTAGATATTCATGCAAACCACATAGAAGTGTTACTTTCATTGTCAGTTGTGGTTTAAAATGACCTGAGATACCAGCAAGGTCAAATAGACCATGCTGTTGTGTCAGCTTCAAAGGCTAAATGGTTTCCTTTCTTGACCTTTGCAAATTCAGCTAAAATGTTAGTCCCCATCTTGAAAATGGTTTATATTTAAAGTTAGGTGTTTGCTCAATCATCTGGAGTTTAAACCTGCCTGTCCTTGGCGTGGGTGTGGGCGGTGGGGGATGCTGCCATCCAAGGAAATTGGGTGTTTAGCACACCCATGATGTGCTGAACACCTGGGCCCAGCAGACCATGGTGGCAGCAGAATTAAGCACACGGTGCTTCTGAGGATGCGATGCAGCACAAACCCTGCACAGTCCTTGAGCTTCCAGAAAGCCCCTGCAGCACCAGGATCTGTGCCCTGCAGACACCAGGTTCTCCATCTTCTCTCCCACTTCTCAGCCCTCTGAGACTCCCCTGCCTTGCCCTACCTGATACTCTGCACAGATTCCCTCTCATGACAAAGGTAAAGCTTCCCCAGGGTTTTACTTCAATGTACAGTGTTGAGAGTGTTTAAGGACTGAGTCCCAGATGAGATGAGGACTCAGGTTCCTGCTTGGCGAGCAACAGCTGGAGGATTCAACACCACCATGAAGTTATTATTTAGCAAGGTTCATATCTGCCTGGATTTTTGCTGTGTTGTGTGTGTGCTGAGACTTGCACAAGAGAAACTTCTCTGTGCACAAATCCAGCAAAGCAACCTGGTGGCAGTTAGATGTGTCCTTTCTCTGGATTGCATCTCGGGGCATCTCCTGTTAACCTCCCAGGGAACCTTCACTCCTTTAGGAAGTAAGGAAGGTCTGTGCATGAAGTACCTGCTTCAAAAAACCACAAGTGTAAGTCTATGATTTGGCCTTGGGACTTTTCTTGAAAGTTTTCCAAACACAGAAAAAACTCAAAACCCAAAGTCTCTCTTTTGAATCACTCTGTTTCTTGAAAATCCACCAGCTGGCAGTCAGCTCCCTCCCTCAGCAGTTGCAGTGCAGTGCCAGCCCTGGGACATGTCCTGCCAGCTCAAGCTCTGGAGATCCCAAGCAGCAATCCCAGCTGGGGATCATTGACCTGGCAGTGTCATGGAGCAGTTGCTCCATTACAGCCTCCCCGAGACCAGAGCATCGGGAACATTATCCCTGACTGCACTTGTGTGTGTAGAGCAAATTCACAAGGATCCGTCCTGCTCATCAGCCCCATGGTGTGACAGTGCCAGGCCACCTAAGCACATTTTAAATTTCCCTCTGGTTAAATACACAAGCCCACTGAAATCTAAGTCTAGGATTGCTTGCTTTTTTTATAATTGTTAGCCCATTTCCCCCTGCTCCCCTCCTCCCCACAAGTAATGTGAAGTTTATGACCCCTGAGTAATGACTGTGGAATGCTCTGCATCCTACAGCCATCTCGAGGCATCTGGCAATGGGAATCTTCACAGCATGTAAAAAATACACAGATAATACCATTGTAAATAACTCAGATCAAAACAAGTCAAATGTCAATGCTAATTTGCTGTCAAGTATAGCCCAAGACCACTTCGTCCTGCAAGAAGAGAGACCCAGTTCCCAAGTGTGACTTGCTCCCCACCAAAAGAAGTTTATTCTCCACCAAAAATCTCTCCAAACTCTGAATTACCAAGAGCAGAGTTTTTTTCTCCTTACTGTTTTATTTTTTCTGTAGCTTTTGTGCCTGTCTGCTGTGGAGTCCAAGGCTGGGAAATGAAACTTCAGTTTTGCCTGACATTTTTCTATTGTTAAAAAAGGACTCTTGGGAGAGATATTTACTGTTTTCTATGGCTCAGTCAGAGGGCAAGAGAGAAAAGTTGTTCCAGGAGTCCCCATTACAAAGCATTTTTTCACATAGGCTCACTTTTATTTTTTAAAGGCTGGGAGATTAAAGAGCCGGCAGCCCTGGAACAGGAAGTTTGCTGTACATCCAAAGGTCAGGTGGGTCTCAGACAGCCTCTGCTTCCAGCTCTTTTATATACACAGTGCAGATTAAAATGTACATCCCGGGCTGGACGTAGCCATGGCAGTGATGGGGGCCCAAGGGTTTGGGGGGAAAGGAAGAGAGGGGAAGCAGGAAAACAGCAGAGCGCAGCCTCTCCTCGGGCTGGGATTTCATAAGACAAAGCACTGGGTGGCTGTTCAGCCAGCTTAAGGTATTCCCACGCCCCCATAGCTTTTTCCTGCCATCAGATATGTCAGCATGACTGCTTGTGGGGTCGCTCTCAGCGACATTCGGGAACTGATCCTGCTTAAAAAAACATTTTTTACTTTTTATTTCATTGCATAGCATTGTTGGGGTTTTTTTTAAAATATTTTTAAACCGAGTCAGTTCCCTGCTTTGAGTTAACCTCCCAAAATAGTTGTGTTTGGCATGAAAAATGGGGTGGGCACAAGTGAACAGTGGGGTCTGAAGGAAGAGCAGAGCACATTAAACTGCCAGTGATACTGCACTCCGCATGTCATGAAAGCTGTCTCAAGTCCATGGCAGAGAGGGCAGCTGGTGGCATTCCCTCTGTCCCTTCAATTCCAGCAGTACCACCACGCCTCCTGTGACTGTCAGTTTAAAAGGGTAGCATTGTCTCCAAGCCGTGTGAGGGTCATGCTGCTGGAGTCAGGTATTTGTGCAAGGTGAGGAGTGTTTCAGCTGTCACCCCAATATGAAAGAGGGAGGCAAGGGGGTGGACTAAATCCCACTTCAAAGTGCACCTTCTGGAGGAGGTGGCTGTTCTGCTGGCAGAGGAAGCCAGGTGCAGACCCTGAGAGCTCTGTGGTCTGTGCAAGGTTGGTGTTTGGGGCACAAGCTGGCACAGAGCCCTGCCAGGCACACTTGCTTGGTATTCTAACGTCTTTGCTAAAACTGTGGCAATACTATTTGGATATAAACGAGGAGAAGATGATCTCTACAGAGCTGAGCTCCTCTTAGTGAAATTCCCGGCCTTCCAAGTTGGCAAGAGTAAAGGTCTGGATGTAAATTAACAGTGCATCCCTGGGCAGCCAGTGAAGAAGCATCAAAAGGTGAGCCAGGTCTGGCAGGAACAGACTGACAGACCTGGAGGCTGATTTTGCTGCTTGGGGTCTCCACACCTGGGAGTCATCTATTTCCCATAATTTGGGCTATCCCAGCCCCCACAACTCCAGGCAGTGGAGGGAAGAGTCAATGACAGAACCAAACCTCTTTGCAGGAATAGCCCAGTAAGGCTGCCAGAGGGAAACAGGGCTCCCCCTTGGCTGCCTCTCCTGGATTTAGGCTGGATACTGCAGAGGAGACAAAATGCAGCTGACTCCATTCAAGGAATTCATTGACAAAGGTTCTGAGGCTTTATGTGAACCAAAGCATTTGTTGTGAAACAGGAGACAAGGTAATAATTGAATCAGGGTTCACAATGAATGAACTGCTGCTGAGAAATGCCTGCCTCACAGCCTTGATATCCTCAGGATGTTCAATGACTGCCAGGAGCAAACTCTGTGGTATCTCAGCTCTTACCCTAATTACCGTTTACAGAGGAGTTGCTGCTAGATGATTGAGGACTGCAATATAAAGGACTTTAGTAAGATTTATTGATGAGACTACACGAATAATTCCCATTGCAATGATGCATTTCAGACCACAGATATTGTGGGAGGAGGAAGGCCAGTGTTTGATATTTTGAATGATTTTAAAGTGTATGTTTTATTTTAATGTTTTGGCTGTTGCTGTTCCCTCTAACTGTTCCCTTTCAAAAAAAAAAAATTAATCTTCCTGCCACGTAGGTTTGTGAAACTATAGTGGATAATTGAAAATAAGCTTCTTCTGAGGCCAGTAAATATTGGATCAAATAAATGATTCTATGATAACTAGTCTGCCATGGTGCTCAGGCAGCCCAGAACATAACGCTTCAACGCTCTGATGTTGCTCTGATCTCTTGGCACTCAAAGTTTGGGTTTTCCGTAACTAACTAATTGTTCAGCTTCCTGAAAATTACGTTTGTGCTCTTTCTCCCTTGGGAGCAATCCCAACAGAGGACCCTTCGGAGAATTTTCCTGGGCCTGGCCAGTTTGAGAGACAAGGGAGGTCCACCAGGGCAGGCAGATCACCTGGGGGGAAAAGCTGGCTGAAAAATTGACCCTGTGAGGAAAAAATGAGTAACTTTTAATCATATCAGCAAGCCTGTCAGCCTCAACAGGCAGCCAACCCATTGCCAGTGCTGAGATAAGGGAAGGGGTGAGGGAAGGCATTACCACTCAGAAGCAAGTTTCAGCAAAGCAGAATTGACCCCCTGCCCACGTCCCAGGATTTGACTTCTGCTCCTCATGGGGACACCCAGGAAATTTCACCCCAAATTAACTAAACTTAAATAAACCAAATTTACTAATCATCGCCCCAAATGCCTTCAGATTGATTAGCTCACTGTGGAATGGAGTAAAATAAAACAAATTTAAGACACTTGAAGTCAGAAGGTTTTGTAGGATGATCTGCAAGTCTCTTGTGAGATACTGAAGCTGCTGTAGCTCACCAGTTCACCACCACTCCTCTGCTGTATGTCACCTCCTAAAGCTGCAGCACTGAAGCCTCTGAAGATGTGAACACTGCGTGCAAAAACCTGCAGGTTACTTCAAGAGACGTTCCTTGGTGGTGCTGTGGCTTTGTGCTGAAAACTGAGTGCCACAACAACAATAGTGTTTGGTGAGTGGCCAGTGAGAAGCAAGCAGGGTACAGAACAGGCAAGACCTCTTGAAACAGCCGCAGTTCTGAGAATTGCCTATCAGCAGAAACCTCTTCCTGTAGCAGGAACTCACAAATCCCCTTGCTGTGCCTGTCTGTGGGGAAACCAGAAAGGCGCATCCAGACTGGACCATGGGCACCTGTACTTTCACCTTCCTCCCCACACAGTCTGTTGTGGCTGCAGCTCTCTGCTCCCTGGGGATGGGCAGATGATGGATTGAGTGTGCAGGGGCCTCAGGCACTGCAGGACACTCTTCCCTCGTGCCACTTGTACATGGGGTGACGCACACACCATTGCCCAATGTAGCTGGTGGCAGCCCTAACAGCCCATGGTCCTGGGCGACTCTCCCAGTTGCTCCTCTCCTCCAAAAAAACCATTTCTGGGCACCTGGCCTGCAGTGTGAAACAGCCTTTGTGTGATATTTTGTCAGCTACAAATAATTGAAAAAGGCCTACATAAAGTCCTAATTGTGTCACAGAACAGGCTCTTCAGTCATCCATCTTCCTATTAAACTTGTGAATTTCAGCTACTCAGCCCTGTTGGAGTTATTTTCCCCTTCCCCTCCTTCTTCTTTTAAGCTTCTATTTATATTCTCTCAGTTGTCTCTGCCAGATCTCATGTGGATACATTAGGCCTTTTCAAAAGGAAAGTTGGATTACAGCGATTTTTCTCCCCGTAGGACACAACAGCTTCATCATTCATAACAGAGCAATACACTATAACTTCATTATAGATGGCATGAAGCTGGCCTATTTAAACAGAATACTTAATGATGGTTGGGAAGGCAGGAGAAATTCAGCTCCACAGCTCTATGTGTGAAAAGAGAAACTGCATTTTTTGGTATTTACTGAGGCAGATTTCTTGATTCTTAATTAAGTCTCTTTTCACAGGAACAAAAAAAAAAAAAAACAAGTGGAAGATTCAACTGGCATAGGTGAGACCTATTACCTGGTAGTTAATTCCACTTTGGCAGGTAGTTTGGCATAGCCTAACATCTAATATTTATAGCAGGGAAGGAAACTTGGACTCCTCCGTAGTGCTCAGGCACCACTGAAACAAACCGCAGTTTATTGGTGCTGTATGACCACAGGTTCTCATTCTTTCCCCTTGCCCACCTCAGCAGTGCTGACCACAGAAGCTCTGCTCCTTGACTTCGACTGAGTAGAACTGGTTAAGGCCTAAAGAAAAGCTGCAGGCTGAAAAACACTCTTTTTGGGAAAATGCCAGAATAAATAGCCTTCTGCGAGCTCGCAGCTGACATCAGACCACAGTTTGCAGTGGTGATGGGGGAGGCTTGAAAAAATCCCAGTGAAAATGTAGCAAGACGTAAAAATTAATGTTTTCCCATATTTTGATAAAATTAGTTTTTCTTCTCACCCGGGTAAGCTTTCCTGGTGCTGAAAGGTGCCAAGAGTTCAGCTCTGCTCAGGCAAGTCCTCCATTTACAGCTTGAGAATCCACACAGATTTTTTTCTTCTAACTTGGGAGAAATTTTGCTCAATGCTGGTTTACTGGTAAAATCTGTAAGAGAGGATGAAATTTCTAATATTTTCTCAGCTGTCCTTAATGGGAAAGCCATGATTTCCTATCCTGTCCCCTCAAAAATAGTGCCATGTTGTCATGAATGAGTGTTCAGGTCACTTAAAGAATCACCAGCAAAGGCATCAGCAAAAGCAGGTTTAATATGGAAGAGAAAGTGCAACAAAGTTCACTGGCAAGGTTTACTCTACTAGTTCCTAGGTGATTAAAGCACACAGAGGAAAAAGCAAACTAAAATCTAAAATCAATCAATCTAAAACCAAAACTAATTCCAAAATTATCCATGTGGAGCCTGGGAGGAGGGATTGGGGAAAGTGTAAGGATAGGAAAGAGTAAGGATAAAAAGGAATAAGGGGTACCCTCCTAATGAGTCACAAGGTTCACAGTGGACTCCCTTGCCAAACTGAGCCCCAGAATTCACCAGTGGTTTAGGTCTAAAGGTTTAACAGCCCTTAAACTTAACAGCACTTAATCAATAGCTTAAGTTAAACAATTTAACAAAGCATTCATATAGAATTTACTATAAGCACAACAGCAACTCACAGGCCTGGCTTACTTAAAAATCTAAAGTACTTAAGAGTCGAGGACAGCACCATTCCCAGTCCATTTGGTATGGCATATTCACACTTACACACACATCTAAAGGAGTCTGTACAAGGTGTATATACCCATGAAAAATTCCCCTCAAATTCAGGCAAGCACTCATGTTGGATGCCTTTACATCCTCTCAAGAGGTGAGGGGTTGAGCCTCAAGGATTTGGGGGTATCAGCCCAGGATCTGTCAGTGTTTGGTGCTGGTTCTCCAAGAACAGCAAACGTGGAAGTTTGTTGCTCTGAGAGGCCCCACTCTGAGGGAGGTGCTGGGGCAGCCACTGCACTCCAGGAGAGCTCAAAGGGCTGCTGTTTATAGGGTCACAAGAGAGTTGGCTTCAGCCATATAATATTCCATCCTGGCCGCAATTCAGGTCAGTGGCTTTCTTTGAAAGTTCAATTACAAAAATGCTGTTCTGCTTGGGCTGTTATTCAGGCAAGAAAAATAATTTTCCAAGGCTGTTTGTAAAAAACCAGGAGCTCGTTAGACAGCATTAATTCCTGGGAGCAGACAGTGTTTCTGATAAGCTCGGGAGGAGCTCAGCCCAGCTGTTCTTCACGGCCAAGACCTAAGGAACATTGCTGAGATCATAGGCCAGGAGGTTCATGTGGGGATGATGCACCACCACACAGGGCTAACTATGCATCAGAACTCTGTATCAGAAACTCTTAGGAAGTTGATGGCCACGTCCTGTGGTGCCTGTGAGTGCATGGATAACGGGTGAGGTCTGCTGGTGTGAGCATCCCCATGTGGAGTTCGCAGGGAAGGGGAACAAAGAATGCTTTGGACTCCTTTAACTGATACTGAACATTGTCAAAGGAAAGCTGAGGGGCTTCTCAGGAGGGGATAGAGAGTCTGGGGTAATAAACTACAAGGAAGAAATTACTTCAGGAGGAGCAAACACTGTGGCTGTTGAGCACACTGTCTGGTCAGCATGCCTCATACTTTGGCCACAAGAAGGTATTCTATCTGTCGAGGGAAAGAAAACAATTCAAGCTATTACGACTCCCTGTAATTTGGCCTACAAGCAGTTTGGACTTAACAACTGAAAAGGAAATGTCAAAGAATGGGAAGCCAAGAGAAGCTCATCAAAAAGACATCTGGTCCTGCTGTCCTTAATGGGAAATCCCCCCCTCCCTTCAGCCACCCTCTTCCCAGCCACGCTCTTTTGAAACAGTTAATGTCTGAGAGAATCCAAAACATTGCTGGAATGTATCAATGATGAAGCTTTTGTATAGCTGAGCAGCTAAACAGCTCTGGTTTTGTTTGTGTTAGGGTTGATTGTCTTGCCTTTCATCGGTGAAAGTCAGACATGGCTGGACAGAAGTCAGTGGAGCAACAGTGGTTTAAGGCCAGCTTCAGCTAGGGGGAGAATCTGGTCACCTCTTTTATGGCTGGAACCATGAAATGTTTCACAGGGAAGAAAAAGACCTCAAAAGAGACACCCATAGACAGCATACTTGCAGATCACCCGAGATGAAGGATTCATGCTCTCCAACAGAGCATTTAGTTCTCTTACAGTGAGCAGCTTTGCTTGGAATAACCATGCTGTCCCAGTGACCCATCTGCCTCTCTGTTTCTTCTGGCCCTTTTTTCACTGACTGAACCCTGGCAGGCTCCCAGTGCCTTCCTGGAACCAAGGAACTCATCTGGTCTGCTATAAAGCACCCATAGAGATTACTTCTGGGGAAGGATTGCTGCCTGGCTCTACTGCAACCCAACTCAGGTTCTCAGGTGGCAGAAGAATATGCCATTTTAGTTAGCTTCCTCATTTCTTGGCATTTTCCAGGACACGCCTCAGCTTTAAGCTCAGCTCAGGTCTGCCACAAAACCCACCTCTGCTCAAATGTCTCTGAAAAAGTTTTATGTCTGCTTGACCACAACTGTCCAGAGAGATAATACACCCTTATCTAACTAGGTACCCGAGATGATGTTTGGAAGGACAGAGGACACAAATGCAACACCACTGATCTGAGCAGATCTCCCTGCTAACCCCAGTCTGCCAAGCCATCTTATTCCTCCATCTGTCCTCCAGGTGCCTGTACAAGGGGAGTATTTGACACAACTTCCCATCTTTCAGGAGCTGAACAAAACCCAGTTAACTTTACATCTGACTGAACTTGGTCTTGCTGAGTAAACTCCTGAACTAGGTTTTTACAGCATTGATAAGTGCATGGGGAAGAGAGAAAGAAAAGCCTCGTGAAACAACAGACACACTTCAGATGTGGAGGAAATTTCTACCATTTGTTCTGCCAGATGGAATATTTTCCCTGAAGAAAGGAAGAAGTCTGACCACTAGGGACTGCTGCAACTGTAATGAGCACTATCTGGGAGAAAATACCCCAGAGAGCAGCTCTGTGCTATCCAGGTCAGGTGTGGTTCTTCCTGACAGTCTCCATCAAGCACAACTCCCCTGAAGTCAGTGGAGGGCACACAAGTTCTCATGGCAGGGTTCCCTCTGGCTTTCACCACGAAGAGGTCAATAACTTTCACCACACTGAGTCATGCTTAAACCAGGGGAAAAGCAAAATAAATGCAAGCAAAGAGAAGAAATTCATAGCAACGATTTAAACAAATATAGACATTAAAGACTTTGCTGATGCAAAAGGTAGGTGTAACAATCAATAATACTAATCAAAAATATTAATGAAACAATGCACACCTGCTTAGTCTACTTAGGGACAAATGAAAAGTGTTTAGCATTGGCAGGGGAGAAAAGAAAGGATCAGGATCATGATACTGCACAAGGTATTTAGCAAATCGTTGTAACTGTTAATAGATTTTGTTTGGGCTTCTAAATTTATTCTTGATTCCTGCTCTGTTTCACAGGAAGCAAAAGAGCTTAAAGGCAGTAAGTGCAGAGAAGCAGAATGACTTAAGTTGAAACCACAGCATAGTACAGGAAAATTTTAGCCAAAAGTGCCAGTTTCACTAGCAGCCAAACTGCCTATCAATACAGCATGAATATGCAGGGAAAAAAAAGGATTAAAACATGTCAACTGTAGCATGAACCTCTGCACTGAAGGACAGGATGTCAGCTGCATAAAAAAGGAATTAAACAAGATGAGCTTGGCCCTCCAGGCTTTTCACACCTGAGTCATCGTTAATAATAATAATCATCATCATCANCGTGTCCCGGAGCCCTCGGCAGTCGCTGGGCTGCGGCCCCGCTCATCGCCATGGAGAAATACAAAGGTGAGGTGAGGGGGGCGTCACGCGTGTCCGTGTCCCGCGGCAGCCCCGCTCGGGGACCGCCGGGGGGGCACGGGGGAGCTGCAGGGGCGGCGTTGGGGCGGGGGGTCTTTGGGGTCTTTGACAGACCCGCTGACACGGGTCCCTGCGGAATGCCGTGCGCCCGCGTGGGAAGGCGGCGGTGGGATGCGGGGGCAGCTCCCGAGGCGGTGTTCCCCGAGAGTGGGACCGGGATCAGCTGCGGGGAAAGGGGTCCCTGCGAGTGGGGCTCGAGCCCAGTTCCTGAGGCCGGGAGGGGCTGTCCCGCGAGTGGGACCAGGCGGTGAGGGCGGGGGTCCAGCTCCGCGGAGAAGGCGGACAGATAGTGGGGACGGGAACTGGCTCCCGGGGGAGGCGATCTCCGCGAGTGGGACCAGGGATCGGGGATGGAGGGGAAGCGGTGCCCGCGAGTGGGGCCGGAGCGATGGGGAAGGTGCGGGGCAGCGCGGGCAGGTCCCACCCGGGGCTGTGAAGTCCCTGCGTACCTGCCCCGGGTACTGGGTAGGAAGGGAAAGAGAAAGAGGGAGATGTGGGAAAATTTCATGTTTTACCCGATCCGGAGATCGGGACCTTTTTTTGCCACTTAAAAGCAGCGTCCTGTTGCGTTTTCTGCAGCCGCTCAATTGTCTGACATTGCCCGCTCCGTCTTTCGTCCTAAACCGCCCATCTGCGTGGACTTCCCACCCTCCCAGGCTGAACAGGCACGACGTTGAGTGTCCTGTTTCTGAACGCAAATAGTTTTAGTGGTTAGGGAGAGGGTAGGTGAGCAGCTCCCAGCTTTCTCCCTGGCAGGTCTCATCCGGGCTGGCTGTCACCCACAGCCCATTTATTTCCTCTCAATCAATGGCTCCGGCGCTTCCTGTGTGATGCTGCTTGGTCATGAACACCGAGACTGGCACATCTCAGGTCCGTGCTGCCATGGGCGCTCCTGGACACTTTTCAAACATGAGCTCTCCTTGCCAGCTGAGGAGGGAGGAGGTGGGATGAGGTGCCCGGGCATGGGGCACTTGGATATGTGCGGGTACTCTGTCTGATTTCTGCTCCTGCTGGTGTGTAGAAATCTCCCCTGGAGGAGGTGGATCCAGCACTTGTGTAGCACGGAGTAAGTCTGCGGTAAATTTTACCCGTTAAGAGGAAATGTGACTCTCCTTGTAACTGCTGTCCTGCTCATGGAGCTCAAACATTTAAGTGGAGAACTTGGTACTTAACAAATGTATTCCTGCCAGACCGCATTTGTACTTATTACTGTCAAACTAGAAAGGTTTGCCTAGACCTCAGTAGATGCATTTTAGCTAATAGCTCCCATTCCCTAATCCTGCTTTGGTGAGGACTCCATATGTTGAGGTATCATATTGTGTGAAGTTAACTTTTGCCAGGACTGTGTGCTTTTTTCACTGTGCAATACTTTAGCATTCTGACAGGTCTGGCACTGTGCTGCCTGTTGCATTTTGATCCTTTTCCTCCTTACAATTGATGCTTTACATGCCTGATAAGCACAATAATAACACACTGCAAAAGCGATCTTAAGGATTATATTACAAGTCAAATATTGTGTAGTTGGGTTTTGTTTTTTTTCCATCCTGGCAGGGTCTGCACAATTCCATTCAGTTCCAGTAGCAAAGCAGTAGATTCATTAAGATTCAGCTATGTTTTGTATATTGTCTTTTTAAATATGCACACTGCTCCCTCAGAGCAGCGGCGATGTTCTGCACATGTGTGCTGAATAAATAGCGAGCGAAACTGATCGGGGAGCCCTGCCAGTGCTTTTTGTGTTGGTGCTGACGAGAGTGGGAGCGGGGGATGGTAATGAGGCACCGCCAGCCCTGNCAAAATAAATGCAAGCAAAGAGAAGAAATTCATAGCAACGATTTAAACAAATATAGACATTAAAGACTTTGCTGATGCAAAAGGTAGGTGTAACAATCAATAATACTAATCAAAAATATTAATGAAACAATGCACACCTGCTTAGTCTACTTAGGGACAAATGAAAAGTGTTTAGCATTGGCAGGGGAGAAAAGAAAGGATCAGGATCATGATACTGCACAAGGTATTTAGCAAATCGTTGTAACTGTTAATAGATTTTGTTTGGGCTTCTAAATTTATTCTTGATTCCTGCTCTGTTTCACAGGAAGCAAAAGAGCTTAAAGGCAGTAAGTGCAGAGAAGCAGAATGACTTAAGTTGAAACCACAGCATAGTACAGGAAAATTTTAGCCAAAAGTGCCAGTTTCACTAGCAGCCAAACTGCCTATCAATACAGCATGAATATGCAGGGAAAAAAAAGGATTAAAACATGTCAACTGTAGCATGAACCTCTGCACTGAAGGACAGGATGTCAGCTGCATAAAAAAGGAATTAAACAAGATGAGCTTGGCCCTCCAGGCTTTTCACACCTGAGTCATCGTTAATAATAATAATCATCATCATCAATAATAATAATCATCATCATTAATAAGCATCACAAATAATAAGAAGGAAAAAAGCAAGGAATACATGGGTGTACAGGTAGATGACTGTTATTTTATTGGCTCCAAGAAGCTCCACCAGGAAAACTAGTTTGCAAGTGTTTGCTCTACCTGAGCACAGTGAGTTTTCAGCACCAACACTGGGAACATTAATTCCTCATGCCAAGCAGGGTCTGAGTACTTCCCAGTTTTATTAAACCCCAGAACACAACAGCCGGTTTGAAAAAGAACACTCCAAAGTATTTTAGGTACTTCCTACTGCAAGAGGAAGGGGGCAAACAGGAAGAACTTGTATTCCTCTGGCATTACTATTTGTCCCATTGTCACCTGTCCAGCAATTGCCATGGGACTAACCAGCAGTCCTGGAATTCCAGAGCATCCTTATCATGGGAGGGGAAGGAAGGGACAAGCAGGGAATGTAAAGGCTCTGGGTCCTGAAGACAGGAATCACAGGTATCTGACGTTGTGATCTTTCAAATCATCTTTAATTAGTTTGTGTAACTGGTATTATCCTTAATTAGCCCTGCTCAGTTCAGAATGCCTCCTCACCTGCTTCAAGATAGAGGCACACCTCAAAGGTTTGCAAGACCAAGGCCTACCCTGCTAGATTTTGAAAACTATAGCCAAGAAGCAGCTGGGAAGAGCTCTAAGAGAAATACTCCTACATGGCAGGCATATTTATTTATTTGTTTTTCTCCAGTCACTGCAGACTGCTATCTGCTTGCTGGATCTGATGGTTCAGGCACCTGGCTTGCCTGTCTCTTTGTGTGGTGGGCATGCACTGGCAAGAGGTGAGAGATGCTCCAGCCTCAGCCTCCTTGAGTGGCAACAGCTCCTTATCCAACCTTGTTGTTGCATGGAGAGCTCCCACGTGGCACAGGTCACTTTCTGGTTCCACAGAGATCCTCTGAGAGGTGTCACCCCTGCCAAGCACTGCCTGGGAGGGTAGGGACAGGAGGGACACACAGGGACCCAAGGAGTGTCAGGACAGTGCTCTTCCAGCCCAGCTGCTTGCTTTCCATGCGAGCCAAGAGAACCTGCTTATGGCTATTTTCAGAAAGTGTAAGGAGGGCCATATGATGGAGGATTGGGGTTTTTCTACACAAACAGCAATGACATTTCCCAGGCTACCTTGGACCATGGATGTCAATGGTTTGTGGGCTGACAGGTCCAAAAACTGGGAAATATGGATTCTGTAAGCCTTCTGTTGGCTTTGTCTAACAAGTCCCACGGAGAGCAGTTCATTTTCTAGGTTTATGGTTGGATATTTTTCCACCTGCACACCCAGGTCAGGCACTCAGCCTCACCTCTTGCTACAAAAGAACCTGTAATAGGCAGATATGGTTCCCTTGTCCCCACAGCAACGTTAATTTTGAAGAGAAAATTTCCCCTATAACCGTCGTAGACTTTGCCTACTGTTACTTTCAATGCTCTCATTGTTGATATAAACATTAAATCCCTGCCGTGTCTCCAAAATTTTAGCCTGAGGACAAATTCTCACCTGTGCCTCATATTGAGGTCAGACTGGATGCCCACTTCTCCATGTGTTGTTATTTGTGTACTTTGGACATGATAGTTCTGGCTGCCGTGGCAGAAGTCACGCAAAAATGTCACTGGGACTCAAGGAGAGGAACACATTCCTGTGAGATTGGTTCTGTCCAGGAGCCCGGTCCTATCAGGAAGCCTCACTGAAATCACTAGAAAGATGAGTGCAAATTCAGTGGCTCCGGGATACAACTACCCCGGGGTGGAAGGAGAACCCAGCTCACCAAGAGCAGGGAGAAGGTGGGTCTCTGGCAGGCTGCTACCTGGGCTCATAGCCCCGGAAGCACACACGGCTATCCCGGGATAACCAGGGCCGTTCTCTGAACGTGCCTAAAGCCCTACTGCAGCCAGAGCTCACCATCCCAAACACGGGGCACCCCTGAGGTGCCCCTGGAGCCATCATCCCCCCGGCGCCTTCCTCTCCTGCCCCCGCTCCAGCCCGGCCCTTC
>VZRS01008588.1:927777-1007976 GCA_013398055.1 Ifrita kowaldi
TCGAGCCCAGTTCCTGAGGCCGGGAGGGGCTGTCCCGCGAGTGGGACCAGGCGGTGAGGGCGGGGGTCCAGCTCCGCGGAGAAGGCGGACAGATAGTGGGGACGGGAACTGGCTCCCGGGGGAGGCGATCTCCGCGAGTGGGACCAGGGATCGGGGATGGAGGGGAAGCGGTGCCCGCGAGTGGGGCCGGAGCGATGGGGAAGGTGCGGGGCAGCGCGGGCAGGTCCCACCCGGGGCTGTGAAGTCCCTGCGTACCTGCCCCGGGTACTGGGTAGGAAGGGAAAGAGAAAGAGGGAGATGTGGGAAAATTTCATGTTTTACCCGATCCGGAGATCGGGACCTTTTTTTGCCACTTAAAAGCAGCGTCCTGTTGCGTTTTCTGCAGCCGCTCAATTGTCTGACATTGCCCGCTCCGTCTTTCGTCCTAAACCGCCCATCTGCCTGGACTTCCCACCCTCCCAGGCTGAACAGGCACGACGTTGAGTGTCCTGTTTCTGAACGCAAATAGTTTTAGTGGTTAGGGAGAGGGTAGGTGAGCAGCTCCCAGCTTTCTCCCTGGCAGGTCTCATCCGGGCTGGCTGTCACCCACAGCCCATTTATTTCCTCTCAATCAATGGCTCCGGCGCTTCCTGTGTGATGCTGCTTGGTCATGAACACCGAGACTGGCACATCTCAGGTCCGTGCTGCCATGGGCGCTCCTGGACACTTTTCAAACATGAGCTCTCCTTGCCAGCTGAGGAGGGAGGAGGTGGGATGAGGTGCCCGGGCATGGGGCACTTGGATATGTGCGGGTACTCTGTCTGATTTCTGCTCCTGCTGGTGTGTAGAAATCTCCCCTGGAGGAGGTGGATCCAGCACTTGTGTAGCACGGAGTAAGTCTGCGGTAAATTTTACCCGTTAAGAGGAAATGTGACTCTCCTTGTAACTGCTGTCCTGCTCATGGAGCTCAAACATTTAAGTGGAGAACTTGGTACTTAACAAATGTATTCCTGCCAGACCGCATTTGTACTTATTACTGTCAAACTAGAAAGGTTTGCCTAGACCTCAGTAGATGCATTTTAGCTAATAGCTCCCATTCCCTAATCCTGCTTTGGTGAGGACTCCATATGTTGAGGTATCATATTGTGTGAAGTTAACTTTTGCCAGGACTGTGTGCTTTTTTCACTGTGCAATACTTTAGCATTCTGACAGGTCTGGCACTGTGCTGCCTGTTGCATTTTGATCCTTTTCCTCCTTACAATTGATGCTTTACATGCCTGATAAGCACAATAATAACACACTGCAAAAGCGATCTTAAGGATTATATTACAAGTCAAATATTGTGTAGTTGGGTTTTGTTTTTTTTCCATCCTGGCAGGGTCTGCACAATTCCATTCAGTTCCAGTAGCAAAGCAGTAGATTCATTAAGATTCAGCTATGTTTTGTATATTGTCTTTTTAAATATGCACACTGCTCCCTCAGAGCAGCGGCGATGTTCTGCACATGTGTGCTGAATAAATAGCGAGCGAAACTGATCGGGGAGCCCTGCCAGTGCTTTTTGTGTTGGTGCTGACGAGAGTGGGAGCGGGGGATGGTAATGAGGCACCGCCAGCCCTGCGGGGCAGCCCCAGGGGATGGCACAGCTGGGGCAGTGCCTGGGAGGTGTCCCCAGTGTGGGGGGTGACTGGACTCGCTGGTGAGGTGTGGGGGGAAGGCTGGGCTCGAGGAGAACGTGTGGGAGTTGGGAGCCTTGAGGTGCAGGTGGAGAAGGCGGACAAGTGGGTTTTTATTAATAAGCACGGGGGATATGTGCCCGTTCTGGTGGGGATAACTTGATGCCTTGCTATGGGAAGTCTTCATCCTTTTCACTAGCTAGGCAGAGTGCTTGTGCCGGGAAATCCTGTAATGATAGAGATGGATGGACTCAAAGAGGGCTGTTGAGCAATGAATTGGTGTTCTGGGAAAAGGAATTCAGCTACAGGATCTGTCCTATTACTTACGAAATTAAGTTTGCAAGCATCAGCAATCAGCAGCATTTTTTTCCTTTAAACATGGGCAGGGATGTGCACTAATCCAGACTCTAAACTGGCACGTGCAAGAGGTGTCTCTGGTGTTTCAGTGGCAGGTGAAGCAGCCACAGGAATCTGGTTGGGTGGAGCATGCAGAGCCGGTGGGGTGGGAGATTGGGGCTGGTGGCTGGCAGGGTGGCACCGATGGAGTGGGAAGAGCTTGGCCTGTTGGACTAGCATGGTGGGAAGTGAAGGAGGGATTGTGAAACTCTCCTGGGAATGGGTTTCCTTTCCCAGCCACTGCAAATGAGGTTGCAAGGCCAGCTGCAAAGGAAGACACTGCCTCTTGACTCCTCCTGGGCTGCTGAAGCTCTGAAGGATAATCTTGATGTGCACTAAGGGTTTTTTTTCTGCCAGGCTGCCCTGAAGAATGTCTGCTGTTGGTGAAGATGCTGTTTAAAAAGGCATGTTCTCCCTGTGATTAGGAAGTGTGTGTGAGGCATAGAGAGCAACAGACCCAACAGCCCAAGGGGACAAGAGGGAGACCTGCAGAGAGTAGGTGTGACCAAGGGTGGTCACTGTACCCACAGCTGTGTAGTGACAAGGACAGAGCTGCTGGTCTCTCGCTCTTGCTCCTCCTCTGTTTCCTTCAGGTGCTCTCTCACCCCCTTCCCATGTGTTTTGCCTTGGAATATGGCAACTGTCCCAGCTTGTGCTCCCTGTTCTAGGCACATTATGGCTTCTTGCCTACTCCTTACCACGCCTGTCAGATATGGCTGGCTGGTCTGTGACCAGCCATCTGCAGACCCTGTGAGGGGAAGAGGTGCTGAGGGCACTGTTACTGATGAGGGTTGTGTTGGTGACACCTTTATTTACCGGCCATCTCTGTCAAGTCCTCTCAGACTGACACCCTTGTCACCACAGTCACGGCTGATGCAGCCCTATGCTCATAGCCTAAAATGTCAAGTGAAGTGAGCCTGGAGAGGTTTTTAAGATTATTGCTGTATTTTTAATGTGTTAGAAGTCTGTAATGGAAATCGGAGCAACTTCCAGCCCAGTTCTTCAAAGAGAAGTGTTTGGCATTCGTGTTCTACTATCTCTGTTGAGCAAAGACTCAAGCTTCACATTTCTTATCAGAGGGTCCTTGGAAGTGTTTGCAGTGCTCCCCCAAGGAGATGAACATTGTTTGCCCTTGGAGGAGATGTTGTCTTCTTAACAGAAGCCAACAGGTTAGTGTTGATAAGGAGTAAAACAGTGACTTGGTAGAAAGAAGTGTTTGCTTGCTAAGTTAACATGTTTTAACTGGGAGGGGAAATCTGTTTAGGACTAGGGCACGTGTTCTTTTCTACATGTTCTTGCACATACAGAGAGATATGCTTGGGGTTAGACTGCACAGTGGAGACATGAATGAAAGACACAAGCCCTGGTAACAATCTGAGGCCCTTTATAATAATCAGAGTTGGAAATAGATTGATTCATATGAGCAAGATCTGGGCTCTATGCAGACGTATGTGGTTTCTCCTCAGCTGATTGTCCACACAGCTGTTGTGTTTAACTCGTTGTCTTGATGTGGCAACTGGAGAAAGCAGGGCAGTGTGCTGCTCTGTGCCAAATCCAATACAACTTTCAGCTGCTGGGCTGAGCTTTCTTTTAAATGCAGATGAAAATTAGTGTCATGCATAACCTCGGAACATGCACAGTAACTCTCACTTTTGTGAGAGGAGCCCTGGTTGGTTTCGGAGAATGGAGTGGACTCGGCCAGGGAATAGGCAGCAGGAGTGCAGAGTTATTTACTCTGCAGGGACTGAGGACATGAAACCTTTTTTCTGTGACTGAAACCACAGCCTGTCTCAAACATCTGCCATGCCCACCCTTCCAAGCCATCCCACACTGTCACCTGTGCCAGTACAGTACTTCTGTCTCTTCTAGCACAGCTGCATTTCTTGTTTAAACAGGGCACATGAGGGTGCTCTGAGTTGTGTTAGACACACACAGTGCTCTCCAGTGCTCTCCACACCAGGACAGATGAGCTGTAGGGATGCTGGCTTCAGCCCCGTTTCATAAGCAGTGATGGCTCTTGGGATGTGTGCATGTAGCTGCCAGGTTTGGGATGCTCCTTTTGCTCCCCCCGAAATGATCACTGGGGCTGGCTCCATCTTTTGAGAGTAAGAGCAGGGGAGCAGTACCCCTGTGCCCTGCTGCTCTGGGGTCTGTGCCCCATCTGTGTCACTACCAAAATTGCCAAGAGCCCTGCTCCTAAGGCCAGGAGAGAAGCTTTCTTCCTAAAGGAGAAAAAACAGAGGATGAAAGCTAGCTCACAAGCTCTGAGCCTTTGGGCATCTGCGTTTGGAATGCTCCAGACAGGGCACGAGCCCTTCCTTTACCTTTGTGTGTAACCAAATCTTGTTCCCCTTCCTCCCCACACCTTCATCTCTCCTCACAGCGGGCCCTGTGTGCCCTGCTGGTGATTGGAGACACTGCCTGAATGAGTTTATTGTTCCTGGGTTTTCACTGATGGCTTTCATTGAACGCCCACAGCCAGGAACACAGGGAGTGTCTATGCAAAAATGCTTGTACTGCTTTATTCTGGAGCATGGCTGGCTCTTCCAGCTCCCAGCAGCAGCGATGGGCTGGGGGCAAGCAGGGAGCTGGGCAGCTCATGTCACCCAGGCTGTGCAGGGCTGTGCACCAAAGCAACACAGGCTTTAAAATCTGAATTCTGGACACCTGCTCAGCTGCATACTTGCTCCTCAATGTTCCCATCTCAACATACAGCACATATGAAGGATTTAGTGACTTGACTGAATCCCTGAAGATTTCATGGCAAATTCAGGACCTGAATGCCAAGCTCCCTAACTAATGGCCAATGCTGTTCTTGCAACCATCCTGCCTGGATCAAGGGAAATTAGGGATGCTGTTCTCTTGAGAAGTCTTTGTAAACTCTAATTTGCTGTACCCTCTGGAGAGGCAGGACTCATCTAAGGCAGGGAAGTGCATCTCCAGGCAATAGCAACCAGAGAGCCCAAAGCTGTAGGGGACATCTTGGGGACCCAAAAATAAGAGGTGCACCGATCATCAAAGGGGATGCAGAGCATGTGCACCCAGGGCATAGGTGTTCCTCTCTGAAGTTGTCTGGCTGAAGCACAGATCCAGACCCAACAAGTGAATTGGGATCCTGCAGTCACACAGCCAGTTTGATGACCTGCATATTATTGTTTACTTCATCTTGGAAGTTGAGTCATTTGTACTTTTCTTTTGGGTCAACAGACAAGACAGACTGGTCCAGTCTGTGCTGCAGCCTGTCAGCACAGCTCTGTGGGTCAGAGATGTGTGTCTGACAGGGCCTTGCTCCGAGGAACTGCTGGTGCAGGTGTTGATACAGCCACTTTCTGGGATGGAGCTGCTTATTTGGTGCTGGTTTGGTGGTGAATAGGTAAGAAGTGTCAGTGAACAGGCAAATTCCCTGGCAGTAGCTGAGAGAAGGCATTTCCATTGTAAGAGCTATGCTGCACTGTGAAGAAGAGGGGTTAAATTTGGGAACTTCTTGCTGTGTGCTACGGTGCATGGCTAAAAACCTTGTGTGAACTGGAGGAATGACTGTAGAAGCTCACAAAAGAAAAATCCATTTAGAAGCGTTCGGTAGGAAGCCACCAATCTCCTGGTACCCGAAGTTCTTTTTTTTTTTTTTTTTTTTAAATAAAATTACTAAACTTACTTGAATCCAGGGAGCAGAGCTTTAGGAGGGGAAAGCCTCCAAAACAAACACGAGTTGCTGAGGGTGGCCAGAGGAGCCGAGCCCTTTGCGAAGCTCAGTGGTGCTGGCGCTGTGCCCGCCCGCGCCCCTTCTGCAGGGCTGAGCCTTCGCTCCAAACCCGGCTCCTCGCTCCGGCCACGGCCTGGACAGGGAACAGCCGGGCCTGGAGCCACCCACGGTGGTTTGGCTTAGGGCTGGTGGGCCAGGCTGGGAGAGGGAGAGCAGCCCTTGCTTGAGGAGGTGAGAGCAGGGCAGTTCCTGCCCCAGGAGGGATGGTGTCCCCATCCGGAGGACCTGTGCTGTGTCAGGGCTGTGGAGGGCAGGCCTGGGAAATGTGCTGGGTTAGTCTGAAGTTCAAAGGACAAGGGCCAGGACTTACTAAAATACATTTCCCCTCCGCCCCACCAGTGACCTGTCCCTTTGTCCATGGGCAAAATTCTATAGAAAGCAAGCCTGAAGATGGTTTGGAGCATGGCAGTATTGTCTTTGGTTGTAAACAGCTCTGTCTGGAAGTAAATATCTCAGAATTATGGGATCAGACTTAAACTCCCACGTAACATACAGACTTGGCCACTTGCAATTTAATAAAAGTATTTCCCTCCTTGGGTGGACTGTGCTCTGTGTTGCATAAAGATTTTCTGATGTCTTTTTTCTTTTTTCTTTTTTCTTTTTCTTTTTTACTCTTTGGATCTGCTTAGGATAAAAATATAGCACAAAGCTTACAAAAAGCCTGGGAAATAGGGATTCACAAGTCTTAGCTGGCAGTTTAGCCTGTGGGCTTCTTATTTCTGAGTGTAGGAATCTCTTCCAGAGATAACCAGGAGCAGTAGCTACCCTCAGCACTGGCATGATGCATGTGGTTTTTTTACTTCCTTTTGTGCTGTAGGAGACTGAATCTTTTAAAAACTATCTTTAGATTCCCAACCTTGCTAATAATTAATGAGGCTTTCCAGAGCTGGCACTGAGTTTGGGGTGTAGAGGTGGGCAGCTGAGCAGTTGGGATGCTTTTTGAAGAAGTTTGCATAACACTTTGGCAGCAGTGCTTTGAAAGAGGTGGGTCTGAGCCAGGAGATTCTTATAGTTCGTGCTCAAGTTGTGGCTGGAGCCCTTCCCTCTTGGACTGAGTGAGGTGGGGAGCAGGTCTTGGTCTGCTGCAAGGAGGGGATCTCTGTTCTGCGGTCTGCGTGTGTTGTGAGGCAGCCAGCCCAGGCAGGTGGCGAGGGGAAGCGTGTGTGCAGCTCCTGTGAGATGAGATAAGGTATCTGCAAAGAGATCTCTGATCCAAAGTCGCTCTGCAGATCTCATCATTGCTATTTGTCACTGCAAAGCATCACAACTATTAAGAAGGGGGGAAGAAAGAGCTGGCTCACGGAGAATTTGAGTTGCACAAGGTTACATGATGTCACAAGTGGCTTTTGCTGAAAGTCCTCCACAAGTGTGTGCGAAGTTTGGGGCTTTCTCCTGGTGAGGAATGCAACCAAGCCAGCTGCAGCCCCACAGCCTTCCAGTAGCACTGTCAGTTTGTCATCTCTGGAAGGAACCCGTGTATTTGTTCAGACTGTCCCAGTGCCAAACAGCTCTGACTCCTGATGGTCCCGCTGTGAGTGAGCTGAAATCAGTAGAATGCAGAGATGCTTTGTGGTGCCTGCTGGTAACAGGTACGTGGTTGCAGCAACCACGGGGGCCAACACTTGTGGTAGCAAAATATCACGAGTCTGGAAATTGGGGCTGACTTTAAAAGTGGAGATGTGGCCAGCCCAGACTTGTGCAGTGGCTTGTGACAGCTGGAGGCCGTCTGCTCCATCCATCCCATCAGCAGCTTCATCCAGGCTGTTTGGCTGGGGAGCACGTCCTGTCTCCTTTGTATAAATCCAGCATCTCCAAGGATCTTTTGTGCTCTACTGCAGTCTCTAAATATGTGCCACGTAGTCTTGAATGGTTAGAACGTCTGCACTTTTTATTGTCATGCTTTTCAGACTTCTCCATGGCTCTGGGGAATGCAGAATCAGGCAGAGAGCTGAGATTGTAGTGTATAGTTCCACATCTGCTAAAGGGTTGCCTGATCTTGCTAGCTGCTGAAATGTGATAAAGAAGAAGAGAGCACTCAGACTAATTGAGCTCGGTTAGCAAAGCAGCTGAGCTGTCTTTACCTCGCTGTGGTTACCTGGGCAGAGGGGTGGGATGTACATTCATATCACCCAACCACAGCCAGGGTTTTGGTCCCTGTTGGGAATTCAGTACACATGCACGTGGATGGAGGCAGTTCTCTTTGCTAAGAGATGAGCTGTGTGTGAAGTTGTATAAGCTAGGTCTGAGTGGAGGTGCCAGGCAAGCCTGGCTGCTTCCTGTGGTCAGGAGCCCTCCTCCCCAAGCCTGAGGTCACAGACAGCTGAGGGCACACTGGGCAGGGTGGCTCTGGCTTCACCCTCCACTGCTGCTGGGGTCTAGAATCTGCTGGGTGGCACGGTGGCTACGTGCTTTTTCTCCTGTATTTTTTCAGTCCATGTGGGTTGTTTACCTCGTCTGGGGCACGTTGCACTTGGTGCCTGGGGCTCCAGGTGTAGAGAGTGCTGGGCCTGCAGGTACTTTTGGAGTTCAGCAACCTCACCTGTCTTGTTGGAAGATAGTCACAAGTGCCCCAGAGCTGTGCAGTCACCAGTGAAATGTGCATGTGGCAGTTTGCGGTGGTTTTGGTTTTCTCCCATGCCAGTGCTTGTGCTCCACGCTTACTTGTGTCTTGCTTCTCTGAGCAGCAGTGTCAGAGCTGAATGGGATTGTTGATGATGCTCAGCCTGTGCGGGGTCACAGTGACCTAAAAGCCAGTGACCTCTGGAACAAGTCAGTCATGTCTGCAGAGCAGCTTCTTCACCCTTCACCCACCAGTTCATCCAATGACATCTCCTTTGGCCAGGCTGTGAGAAAGCTGTAGGAAGACATGAGGACTAAACTTCTCATGGTGGTCCTAATCAAGTGTTACTGGATTCTGCCTATAACTTAATTAATCATAGCACTGAGGAGTTAATAATACAATCATTTTCTGCTAGCAAGAGCCGGTCTTGAAGTCAGCTACCAAACTATTTAGCAAAGCAACTCTTGTAAATGATTTACGCTTGAGTTAAGCATGGTATTATTTTATATAAACACAGGTTTTCATTACTGCTTCAGCTTTATTCCATTTTCTCTCTTCTAGGCATGTTACAGGATACACACACATATCCAGTGTCTCTCGCCTTTCTCTAATGAGCAGTGCTAGCTGATGATATTATCTAGTTGCCTATGTGCCACATCAGTTTAACTTGCTATAGCTAGAGCTTTGAACTTGTCTCCCTCATGAGATGATGCTTCTTGGAAGCTAGGTTGTCTTCAGGTGTGGAAAGGAATTATTGACTTGTTTGGTGCTGGCTGCCCTAACGCAGTTCTGTACAGACCCTGTAACTGATTAAAGCGTGTCAGAAAATTATCAATGCTCCAAGTGTGGTTTGGCTCACGTTTGAGTCCGTGTGATCTCCAAGGTCTGGTTCTAGGAAAATTCACCAGTAAATCAATCACAAAGTGTATTCATTATGCCAACATACACTCTTGATCTCTGGGATATTGAACTGTAATTCTGTTTCTGATCGTGATCCACAGCTCTGGAGACACTGCTGATGTGGCCTGTCATCTGAGCACTTGGATTGAGGTCGCTTGTCACACTTTCAGCTCAGTGGGCTCCTGCTTTAATCACCTGTATATGCCAAAATACTGATTGAATCTGTTTATATGGGTTACACTGGTCCATACTGAGCCAGTGTAAACTGGCAGTGTGTGAAGCACAGCAGACCTGGGCCAGGATGCAGTTGGTTGAAGCCTGTGCCTGTTGGCATCCTGCTCTAGTTAACTTCAGTGAGTGTAGTTTTCCTATCGGGTTGTTCAAACAGATGCTCTCTGAGTGTAGAAGAGATCTATTTCTGGAAATTGAAGTGGGAGTTGGCAGAGCGGGGGGAAGTGAAATGGCAGTCAAAATTCCCATACTTTATCCTAAAGGCTGAATTCCCACGTCTGGCTGAGAAGAGAAACAAATGCTTTCTAGACCCAGGAGGCTCAGCATTCCCCAAAACAGAACGATTTATTTTTAATTCTGATAGTTCACTGGAGCTCTTAAACCAAAAGAGCGGCGGCAGTTTTATTATACGACTTAAAAATAAAGGCAGCAAGCTTTGGGCAATGCTGATGTTGAAAAACGTGGAGTGCTGTAGGAAAGGAGGGCAGGTTCATCCAGACATTTGACCCCTGCCGAGTCCAGCCCAGCCAGAGCATGGCCTGAACTGCAGGGGCAGCACCCAGAGGCAAGGTTTGACTCTGGCTGGAAATCTGTGTTAAACAGCACGGGATTTCACATTGGTGTTTCTTTGGACTGGCTACGTCAGCCTTCCTTCAATTCTTTGGCCTAAATAATGACATCCCCTAGGCTTATATGCTGGGGTTTTTTTCATTTGCTGCTGATATCATTTCAGCTGTGGTCAGTCTTTTATTCCTGTGGTGGTTGGCTACAGCTCCCACAGGAATGCCAAAGCCATGGCGACTGACAGGAGCACAGATGGGTGTTGAGCACAGAGAAGGATACTTGTGTGAGAGGGATTGGAGATCATAAATAGGGTGTCTTATCAGTGCTGTGCAGGGGTTAAAATGGACTGTCCTTGCAGTCAATGTAGGCTGTTGGCTATCCCTTTGAAACTGGCATTGCCCCAAAACCAGGATAAAAGGCATGGACTGTTGAGTACCATTTCCAGATCACACATTCCTATACCTTTGGCTGCTCGGTGTCTCCGTTAAGAAATGTGTAGGTCTGGATGAGCTCCAGTGCTTCCTTTAAGGTATTCTTCTAACATTTAACTCTGATCAGACAACCTCACACTGACACTCCTGATTAGCTATGAAATCTTTGCAGTTTGCTTTTGTTCCCATGCAGGATTGAGGTTTTTGTTGGAAATGCTCTGTTTGCAGCATATGTTCTTGTTTTTCCTGATAAACATGCATGTCTGTTGGCCCACATTTAGATGAGGTGGGAAGGGCCGAATTAATTCCTGGTGTCTTTCCAGCATAGTCAATGGGCTGACCATAAGGATCAGACTGGGTCTAAGATTTACAGTGGCTTGACTGCAAGTTTTACCAATTTTTATTGATACATTACTTACCCATATTTCTGGTGCAATCGATAAAGATACCTTTGAATTTAATATAATAGAAGCTGATTTGTGATAGAGGAGGGATGTAGAGCTGACAACTCCTTAGCCAAGCAGACATGCTCACAGTTCCAGGTGCTAATAGCAGTGACGTGGCTGACCCTTGCTCCAGACCAGGGTCTGGACTGTGTTAGTTATTTGGACCATGAAAGATGAGGAGATTCTACCACGCTTCATGAAAATGCAGCCAAATCATCTGTGTACACTTCAGCAAGGACATCTTCACCTTCTCTGATCCTCTAGGCTGAAGCCTCTCCAGCTGCTGATGAAATGGTGCTCCTGGGAATGCTGGCTTATCCCAGATTCTGGGATGGAATTTCAAATTTTCTTTCACCCGTTGATTGTACAATTGCCTTTCCTCATTCATACAGTTGCTTTTTGTTGGTTGTTCACAAATGTGCAGGACTGCTCTGCCATCATACTGACAGAGGGAAGGAAAATGTTCCGTTTTGAATATGGAAAGGGAGTTGCTGCTTAGCACAGACAGAACTGGCTTCTAGATGAAAGAGTCAAATACCAAACTGTTTGTTTCAGTTTGAGCGGGGCAAGCTTTGATCTAGAGGAGATGACTCAGTCAGTAGCAGGGAACAATTCTTTATAGTGAGTTTAGAAATAAAACCCGAAGATTTAGGCTATGATGGCTTTGACACGTCAGTCATAGCGTATATTATGTAAAAATGAAAACCATAAACATCTGAAATGAAGTGTGGAGGCTTTTCCGAAAAGAGAAAAAAAAAAAAAACATTTCTGATATTGGTTGCCAAGAGTTTTCCTCAAGTCAGAAAGAACTGGGGGTGGGGTAAGATCATTCCTATTGAGATAGGAATAATGAGCAATGTGGACAAAGCAGGAAGGGGAAAGACTTCCTGCAGTGCAGCTCAAGCCAGAGGTGGGGCCAGGATGAAAACTGGTATCTGCTGGCCTCAAGTCAGACTCCATAATCCATCTCTGCTGCCCGCTGCTCACCCTGCCTCGATGCATCATCCCCTTTGTCACCTCTCACAGTGCTCTGGATCAGAAGGCGGCCGCGGTCAGGCCCCGCTCGGTCGCTGGGCTGGCTCCAGTTGCACGGAGCAGGGATGGCCAGATTCCTGCTACTGAGCTGCTTTCATCTGGAGCCAGGTGACCAGCCCCAATCAATGCAGCTGTGTTTTGTGGCACTGCAGCTGGCCAAACAAAACACAGCTGGAGCGCGGCTGGGTCCCTGCGCCTGCAGCACTCACACGCGTGGAGGGAGAGCCGTGTGGCGTGGCCAGTGTCCTGGGGACGTGGTGAAACACATCTGGCTCCACACAACGGGCTATTGGCAGTCCCCAGTGTGGAAGGAAAGTGTCCCTGGTGCTCATTATTTCTGCAGCTTTATTCCACATCCAGCCCCTGACCTTCATTTTGTTCTGTGCCACTGTCCTATGTAGGCTCAGAACAAATGGGTATCTACCTGAAGAATGTTTCTTGGTTCCTTTTGGTGGCTGCATGCAGGAGGTGATGGGGGCTTCTTTGGCACAGTTGCCTTGTGAAGTATCCTGCTACTAACAGTTCGTTTCTGCTGAGGCTGAGGAGTTTATTTCTCCTCAGTCTCACGATCCCACCTCCTTACCTGCACCATCTCTGGCATTAGTTCTCCTCCTCACCAGCAGACAGCTCCTGACTTGTCACAAGGTTACTATTCTGCTGGCTTGGCTTGACAGTCTGGACAGTGCTGGGAGCAGGGTGCTGGGGCAGGGAACCAGTCTGTTGGGTAGCAAAGCTCTGTCAAGTGGGCTCACTGAAGATGTGCAGGTCCTTCAGTGATGCCTGGCAGCAGAACTCACCTGGTCTGTCTTGTAGCCCTGATCACAGAATTTGTTACAAAATAGGAGTGTGGTTAGGTGGCCCAAGCTATGCAGGTTTGGAGGTGACATACCTCCTCCTAGAGAGGGAAAAGATCCTTTATGTCATCTAGTTCATCCCATGGCCTGGAGAGTGTGCGTCTTCTGGTGTTCTCCCCATCTAAACACAGAACATTCCCAGTGAGGTGACTTGCCTCAGTTCTCCTGAGGATTATTGCATGGTCAGGAAGGTCCTGTTACTCTTGTGGGTGTGATGTATAAGGGCATCAGATTACTCGTATTGGATGTATATAATGGAAGAATCAGATGGTTTCCTTGCTTGGCATGGCAAACAAAAAGCCATTTTCACCGATGCCAGAGAACAGCCAGTGTTGTGGTGTGAGATCTGGAGACAGTGTGTCTGTGTCAGGGGATGTGCTGAGGATGCAGCTACCCGCATTCCATGCTGTCACCAAATCAGAGCTGTCCTGGCTCTGGGTCACAGCCAGCCCGCACTCAGCAGGCAGTGCCTGTCCCACTGTAATGTCACCAGGCAATTTGTCAGGCTGGTGAGAGTGTGGGAGCAGAGGTTGTGCTTGGAGAGGGGTCAGAAGCTCAAGGCTTGCAAACAGGAAGTGTTGAGAGTGTGGCTGGAGGGCAGCAAGGTGCTGGCCTGGCTGAGCTGCAGGCAGGCACCAGGGACTATCCAGGACGGGAGGGCTCCCTGCTCCTGCTGGGGATGCATCCAGGGCAGCCCCACTGGCGTCTGGCAGGGTGTGCAGGTGGGGGAATGACCTCTGCCAGGTGGGGAGCAGGGCTGAAGGATTGTGTCCCCTCCTCAAGGAGAAAGGAGCAGGGTCACAGGTGCTTTCATCCTGGGCTGTGTGGGAGGGAGATGGCACCTGCTGTCCATCCTACAGCAGAGAGGGCTGAGAGCTGCCGGATGTCATCACGTTCTTCTCTTCCTCTTCCAACATCCCTTTGTACATACCATTATGATGATTTGTTTTGCTGATGCATTTCCAGGAACTAACACCCATTTTCAAAGACCTGCAGAGGCAGAAGGAGTTCCTTTCTGTGAAGGAGCAGATGGTTAATTATTTTTTTAATAGTCTCACTGTGGGCAGTGGCTCTCCTGCCACAGAAAAGACTTCTTCAACCCAGGGATCCTTCTTTTAGATTATGTCTTCCCCCTAAATCCCAGTCTTTTGAGTAGAATAGTTTTTAATGCGTTTTTGATGTTCCCATGCTCCAGTTTACTCCTGTCTTGAGTGCATAGAACTGCCTTTGCTTTAAAAGAGAATTGTGAAAATTAATGGCTTTACCCAGTGGCATCGCATGAATGTTAAAGGAGAAATGTTTTCTTGTGAGTAGCACCGGAAATGTGTATGTCCTCAAAGAGAAATGTGGGCTCCAGTCCTCTAGGAAATGGCCCAAAGGACTGAACCAGAGGTAGTACTGAGTGTTTTCTGAGTGAAGCTGCTGAGGGACCGTGATAGTTTTACAGAGATTCTTGTCTGTTGGGTGGGACACACACAGTGAGAATTTTCATTGGCAGCCATAAAACTACAACCTTTACAATCAGCTCGGGTTTTTGGACAACCTTCAGATCTCATAAAATTGATGTTTATGAATGATAAATAACAGTAAATGTACCTAAAGACTTGGGTGTTATAATGATTATTAGCTACTCTTAATGTATGTTGTAACAAAATGCAACTTTACTCCAGAACTGGTGGCAATCCTCAAAGCTATAGGGGTGTCCATACTGCAGTATGGTCATGGAGGTCTCTTAGATGGGAGGAAATTGATGTGATAAATGTATCAGGAAACAAACAAACAAAAAGTCTGTAGAAATTTCTGCTTGCAGCAAAGGCCATACTTTTTAAGCATAGGACAAAGAGATAATAAATTACAAATTCAGCAGGGAACAAGGAAGTCATGTAGCAACTGCAAAAGATCCAAACATATGGAAAATTCAATTCTGTGGAGAATTAAGTCACTATTATGTAATCAGGATCAATGGAAATGAGCTGATGTCAGTATTGGACTGGCTTAATGCATGGGTGGAAAATTGTGTTGTCTCAGAGAGACCTGCTAATAGGAGTGGAAGATCCATGTATGTTGCATGTCCATTATCTGGTGGGTTTTTTTACCTAGGAGGGGTCTGATCCAAAGCCAGCAGAAGTAAATAAGCTTTCCACTAACCTGAAACTCATTTGGGGTCTGAAGGTAGAAGATCTGTGTGAGGTGGCAAACAGTAAGAGCCCGGGATGCACATGTACCTCACACTGGTTGTTCAGGGTGAAACTTAACCCTTTTCTTCCATCTGTCTGAACCTTTTGCACTACAGGTTACCTGTCTGTCCCTCCAGGCTGGGCCACAGTGGCCTTGAAAAGGCCCTGCCCAGGTAGGGGCCCAAACCCCCCAGCTGTGGACTGGAAGGGGCTGTACCTGGCACAAGGAGAGAGCGATGTCCCCCATGCCCAGGGCAGGGAACTCCAGAAGTGTTGTACCCTGATAACATTGCAAAAGTGCCCAAAGACTTTCCTGGCCTTCCTATGGCATGACTGTGATCCCGTGAGACACAGCATGTGGTGGGGAAGGGATGCAGAGCAGAAGAAAAGCTCCTGGAGAAGGGCAGGCAGCCGAAGCACCTGGTGGGGTCCTGTGCCTGGTGTTCTGTTGTGGCGGGGCTTGGCAGCAGCAGCAGCCTTGGAGTTTGTCCCTGAAAATAAGCCATCATTAGCCTGGCAGCTGTGCAGGGAACAGCAGAACCTGCTCCTTGGCATGAGCATGCTCTAGCTGGTGTTCCTGTCCTTGGGAAGGCGGGGCAGCAGTGCATCGTCCTGGGTGTGCACATGTGTGCTCTGGGCAGTGGGAGGGAACTGGCAGCACAGGAGTGCACCGTGCCAGAGCCTCCCTGCTGGAAAAGCTGCCTGGGCTCAGCAGCAGCAATTCTTCTTTGGCCACTGGCTGTCAGGCACTTTGCTGGTCCTGAGAATCCACCCAAGCATCCTTGCTGCTGGTTTCAGAGCCAGGAGGAAGTCTTGGGGGGGTTCTAGAGCATGGTGGTTTTGTGGGTTTTTTTTTATGGCTGGTTGGTTGGGTTTCGATGGCTTTCTTTTCTAGCTTGTAAGTGAGGATAGTGGGGAGGACACAGCATGTAAGGGTGCAGTGAGAAGTGCGTGCTCTGGGTACCTTGGGCACTGTGACAGTGATCAGGACACTGCACTGGGACTTACTGAAGCTGTGTTTGAGTGATGAGCACCAGGTACATCCTAACTAGAAGAGACCTTCTGGTGGGAAGCAGTGGGCTTCATGAGAGACTTTTCCTCACATGAAATAGGTCTGATGTTCTGGAGTGTTTCTGTGTATAAAAACATGCCTCTGAATCAACAAATTAGGGGAAAATGTCAGCTGTTAGATGTTAGTGGATGGAGCTGTCACATGAACTGAGTGCGTGGGTGGTTTCTAATTAAGAGATACCAGAGGTAGAGAGAGTAGTGAAAAAAAAAATGGTGGGAAAGTCTGACCTTGACAGTTTCCAGTCCAGTGAGAGCCTGAAGGGCAGGTTGAAGTGAGCGAGGTTTCTAAGTGGGTCATCACAGTGGAGGACCTGAGTTGCTAAACACTTCTCAGGCACTGGAACAGGGAGCTGCAGTACCTGCTCTTCCCTAGCCAGGCACTTCTGCTGGTTGCTTTGTGCTGGCTCTGACAGTCAGACCACCCTCTGAGCTGATTCATCTGGCCAGCCTAATGGGGAAAAAACACCCACAAAACGAAAACCAAATCCTTTTGTTGCTGCACATATCTTGCCCTGGATGAGAATTGATGTGGCTCATCATCAGCTCACGGTGGACACCATTGTAGGTGCAGGGAAGGGCTGAATCTGTGTAACCAAAGGCAGGGAAAAGGAAGAGAACAGAGGATCTCAGTAGCTCTATGGGTTCCTTATTTGGAAGGTTTGTGGATCTGTGAAAAAACCTTGATGTTTCCCAAAGTGAATTTATTGAAAAGATACAGAGGGGACTGTACGACATGAAGAGACCAGACAGTTCCTTAGACATTTCTTTTGCATTTCTAGAACGCCTGTTTATCTTAACTCAGGAAATATTCTCTGTGATACGGAATAATCCCTCTTAAAATTATGTTAGAGAGGTGAAGACACCCCTGGCTTTGTGAGCAATGTTAAAGTGATTGTGTCTCCTTCCTGCCCAGCAGCTTTGTAGATTCATTGAAAGCTGGCCAGTGTCTTTCCTGAGAAACAGCTGCTTAGAAATTTGGGAGGAAAAATATTTTATTCCTCACATTCTGGTGGATTTGAGGCTCACCAGCTGTTTGAGAAGCCTGCGAAGGCTCCACACTGTTGTGGAAATATGCAGTAACTGGGCATAAGTAGCTCTAAGCCCTTTTTGGACTTAGGGGTGAAAATGTCTTAATGCTGGGAAGCTGTTGAATATCTTTTTCAATGTGGAAATAAATCAGAAGGGAATTGTGCTGCCTTTGCCAACAAATAACTAATTTTGGGGAATTTATTGTCCTTGTTTCCACAGGACCTCTTATGCTCTGTCTGTTAGCTGGAGCTGCCCAAGCCCTCCAAGGCCCTCATGACGTTAATGTCTGTATTTGAAATACAATTTTTGATGGGTTTTTTCCTGAAAAACTGCTTCTTAAATTACATCTTTTGACTGACTGTATACATAATCTGTGTTATTTCCATCTGAGAACCAAATTCTCACTAATTGGTGAAAGTATCTGACTGACTTGAAGGAAACTAGGCAAGGAAACTAGATCTGGCAGGCTGGGTTAAACCAGGAAAGACAAACAGAAGATCTCTGTCAAAATGACTTTGTGCTAGCAAATGCAATTTCTGTGTTTCCCTGAGTAAACTATTCCGATTTGCTTTTTTCCAGCTCTCTTCCCACCCACAACATGGAGAAAAGTTTATACGAAGTATTTTGACTGCTGTAAAGCAAGGATTTTGTTAGCTGTAAATTGAAAAGAAATATGTTTGCCCCATTCTTAAAGCCTGTCTCTGGATGGGAAACTGGATATTTCCTGGCTTAGGATGCAGTGGACTTGGCCATGGGGGTAGTCTAGTCCAGCTCAAATGTGTGCCCAGGTTGGGATGTTGTGGTCCAAGGGGGTGGGCTGTGGATGGGTGGGCTAGCAGATAGGTAAAGAACTGGCTAAATTTTGGTGCTGAAGAAGAGGAAGATTGTGGTTTGTGCTCTACCTGAACTCCTGCCTTTGGGGTGTGTGGAGAGGGCCCTTGCCCAGGGGGAATGGTTGAAGGCCGTGTGAGCGGTGTTTAGCTGTTTTGTGAGTCCTGCATGCACATCAGGACAGAAAGTCCAACGCTGCTCTTATTTGTCTCCAGGAGCTGCTCGTGTGTGGCTTTTACAGTGGGATAAAGACTGTGGGAGCTGTCAGTGTAGCAAGGGTTCTCCAAGCTGACTTCCTTCCTCTGGCTGGAATAGGTCAGTCTGCTTGTAGCAGCCCTGTCCATCGGTGAAACTCAGATCAAGGCGTCTTTAATGTGGACTGAATTGTTCTCTTGGGATGAAGCTCAGGCAAGAGGCCAAGAGCCCACGACTTTAACAAAGAAGCATCGACCTGTTTGTATGATTTTTGTATACACTATACAAATCTCCTGAACAAGATGTTCTCCTAACCCCATGGAAAGGAAGGCCAAGAGAGAAAGTCTGATGCACTAGTGGGAGGCATTCAGATGCTGCCAAAATGGTGTGATGTAACTTGACACAGTGCCAGCGTTTCTGCTGTAAACTGAATGCAGGTGAATGCTGATTAAAATGGGCCTGCACAGTATCTATCTACTGCATCTGTTGTTTGGTTTAAGGCAGCATCTAGAAATACAGGTGAGGGAACCAGATTCTGTCTGGCTGATGATATATGGGTATTCTTATCTCTGTATTTTCATCCTGAAACAGAAATACAAACAACCCATAGATACACGATGTTGCTTGCTCTAAATAACTCCAAACACACCTTACTACTTATGTTTGGGTTTTGATGAGCAGACAGCTTGGGAAAATGTTGGCTTTATTCATTACACCCTATCCTGTCACAGTCTTGGTGTGTGGAAAACTCCAACAACAAGCTCGGTAAATGAAGAGAGAGCAGTGGGTGTTTACTGACTTTATTTCAACACTCTCCCGTAACATCCTCCTAGGCAAACTGGTGAAGTACAAGCCCAAGAAGTGGATGGTGAAGTAAAGCAAAAACTGGTTGAACTGCCATGCTCAGTGGATTATGACTGGAGATACAAAATCCAGCTGGAGGCCAGTCACTTCTCCACCTGCATTAGTGACCTGGGTGGTTTTGTAGATAACACCAGACTAGGAGGAGTGGCTGATGCACCAGATGACTGTGCTGCTTTTAGGAAGGGCCTCTCTAGCCTGAAGGAATGAGCCAGCAGGGATCTCCTGAAGTTCAAGAAAGAAGGGCAAAGTCCTGCCCTTGGGGAGGGATAACATGCTGGGCCGACCAGCTGGAATGCACCTTTGCAAAAAGCCTCGTGGTGGACACCCAGTTGAGCCTGAGCCAGCAGTGTGCCCTCGTGGCAGCAGGCCAGCAGCCCCGGGGGAGCATGCATTAGTCTGGGAGCACACATTAGTCCAGTCCTAACACGTGCTGGTGTTTGATACACCCTCAGTAACAGAGGAGGAATTTCTAAACAAAAGAGCGCACAAACCATCCTGTGATGCTTCTCCATGGTGGCACAATCTGTGTCAGTCAAGGGAGTTTTAGCTTCTTGGAGCAAGGCCTGTGTTCCCATAACACATGGCACACCCAGCCCGTTCCACTGAATCTGCTTTTGAAACGCTCCAGGTATCTGTGAATTTGTGGCTCTAAAGCTGTTCTACAGATGAAAATCTTAAGTGTTGACAGTGCTGTCAGGGCTGGAAGATGAGGCTTTTCTGTGCTAATGGGTTTAATGCCTTCCTGATTTCCTCGAAGCACTGCTAAATGTGTCATGCAGAAAGATGGTTTCGTTAGCAGTTCTGCTTGGCTGCAGGAAAAACACTCTCTTTATTTATTTGGTTGGTTCAGCATGAAGTCTCTCTTGGCAGGTCAGTCACTTCCCAGGCCCTCCCAAGCTGCTCTTTTCCATTGCTGTGCTGTGAAGGAAAGGTGAGCTCCCACCCCTGGCTGGCTGTGGTTGATGTGGGCAGAGCTGCTGGCCAGGTCACCCTCCAGCCCAGCCAAGCACAGTGTTTGCCGTGTTGGTCCTCCTTGGTTGCCCTCCACTTTTGTAGGTCTGGAAGTATCCCCGGGATGCTCCTCACCAGAGGATCTGGCACATTAGGTCTCCTACACGCTCTGGAGTTCAGCTGGGCAGGAAGGACTTCTAGGGGAAAGGAACATCTGTTACTCCTTAAGTGTGACCACTGTCAAGGTTTCCATCCCTCCAGCAAAGCAGTTCTTAGCCAAAGGCCTGGTAACCTTTAAAGGAGGAGAGGGAAAGGGAGTAAATCTTCAGGATGATTCTGTTTTTTAACAGAAGAGATTAGTTTTGTTTTAAATTACAGTATACTGAGTCAGTGTCTTTGACACCCACAGCTGTGTTGGTGGAAAGCTGCTGAAGGGCCTGGCCAGGCAGGATCCCACGTGTCTGCTGTAGCTCTGTTGCAGGTTGCACCTCGCAAGGGGCCTTGCCCAGCCACTCGTGGAGGACGGTCCGTGCTCAGCTTCGCTTCTCCAGCTGGAGCGTTCCTGCTGGAGGGTGTGAGTGTGCCCAGCAAAACAAATGACATTGTTTTCACATGGTGTAAAACCACTCCCTGCACCTTCCCCTGCACCACTGCCCGTGTCCCGGCTCTAAATCCTGAGGGGAAGCAGGGCTGAGTCATCTGGCTGAGTGTGTATTTTTAAAACAGAAAGGCTGGAGCGCTGCAGAGGCCGGGAGGAGAGGCCGGCACTCGGACGATCTTGGCCAGCGATGGTGGGTTCCCCCCACGCCCCGTTCCTGTCCTTGGCCTTGGTTATCGACCCAGATCACCAGGTGCTGGCTGTGAGGTGATCAGTAGGAGCTGATTCAAGGAAACCATCGATGAGGCATCACACTGCTGGGCTAATTTGCTTTCTTTTTCCTTGCAAAACCTCACACGTGAGCTCAAGGCAGGAACGGAAGCATGGAAAAAGGCTTGCAGAGGGGAAGAGCATTGAAGGTTTGTGATGCTCACAGCTAAGTTGAGCTGGCTGGTTGCACTCACCCCACAGCACCCAAGGGGCTGGTGGGGGATACCTGTGCAGTTCTGGCCATTTTGGCTGCTTCTTGCCTTGCCTCCAGCCTGCAGTCAGGTAACTTTGATCTCACTTGCGTAAGGGTAAGCAAGAGGGAGCACCAGGACTGCTCCTGGGGGTGCTTTGGAGTGGAGTAGCCTGTGCTGTGGCACAGAGGAGCTGAGCCTAGCCTGGTTCTGTGCTCAGGGTTAAGTGGTTGTTTTGCAGCCTCCTCACTTTCCCTTCCATTTCCTTTCCTCCCAGAATAACAAAATCAGAGCAAGGAGGTTTGCTTTATTGTGCTGAGTCTCTCCTTCCTCCACCTGCTCTGGTAGCTGATCTCCTCTTAATGAGCAAAGTTGCCTGAGGATGCCATTTACCCAGGGGAGGCAGTTCCCCCTGCACTGTTGGATTGATTTTTTTTAATTTTGTGCAAACTGCATGTCCAGCCTTGCTTGCGGGTGCTGTTGACTCTGTCCATGCTTTCTCTGGAAAAACTGGTTTTCAGCAGGACTGTGTTTGCAAATCTTCCTCCTTCCTGGAAGGAGCAGGGTGAAACAGTTGATGATCCTGATACTGTGTGATGGAGAAGTAGAGACAGTGGAGGGGAGAAGTACAGGGTCTTGGTTGGGGATTTGAGGCCAGGGGATTTCTGTTTGTTTGTTTAAGAATGTTTTATTCATTTATTCCTAATCGCACACAGTTCTCATCATTGCTTAGGCCGTGGCTTTCAGCTATCTTGAAATGAAAAGAAAATACATGTTTGTCTTCCAGCACCTTGGGAGCCAAGGGAAGCCTTCACCAGAGCCAAGATGTAACGTGGCAGTACAAACACTAATATCCGATGTTCCCCAGATTTGTAATTAAAAGCCGATGATTTTCCCAAGGTTACCAGAAGGACACCAGCCTTCGGGACCCAATTGTCTGGCTGACATAACACTAAACCTATTTCTGTGGCAATGAGCTGATTGCTGTTGGGCTTTGTGCTGATTTTAGGCCTTTTTTCAGTGTGTTTTTTGGTTTTTTGGCTGTTTTTTTTTTAATGAGTGCTGCTGCACATCTCCCTTCTTCTTGATGCAACCAGGATGTCAGCACAATTTCTTGGCACTGCAGCATCCTGTAAGGGCTGTGGGCAGTGCCAGGCACTCTGCAGGGATGTCATGAGAAGCAGCCCTGTTGCCAGGGATCCCTGAGTCCCAATACCATCCCAGAGATGAACGGGGCCAGTGCAGCTCCAGTGGCTTCTGCAGGGGCCTGGTGCTGCCTCTAGGTCGTTTTTTCTCATCGTATTTTTGTCGGAGGAATGCACCTCCTGACCCACTGCCTGCAGCGCTGCCTGGGAGAGCAGAGTGCCGGGAGGGGGGCTGGCCATGCTCCAGCTGTGAGTTGCCAAGCTGCTCCTATTTTGGGAATGGCTGGGTGTTTCCAGGTCCCCTGGGTATGGGCTGAGTTTGCCTTCTTGCCTTTGTAAGTGCTGCTTGGACAATAACGAGGACCTGGAAACCAGCTGTGATTTATGGTCTTTTTATTAGGTAAGCAAGAGACAAAATACAAAGCATGAGACCCAGCTGTCCCCTTTTTGCAGAAGGGATGCCTGTCTGAATGGGAAGTGTGCAGGGTGGGCTGTGTTGCCACAAGTACCAGCCATTTTTTTCATCTGGTTGGTGCTCCTAAGCCACACCTCGCGTAGCAAGGGGAAGAAAAGGTATTCTTGTCCCACTGAAAATTTGGGTCCTACTTCCTGCCTGTACTGACAGGTGAAGTATGTTAGGAATGAGCACTGTGTACATCTCAGGAGCTCCTCTCCTCTCCTCTCCTCTCTGTAGCTGGGTTGGATGCTTTGGGAGGTTTTAAACTGACTAAGCACCGGCATGCTCCTGCCTGCTCTGCTGCTGAGACATCCCTCCTCCAGCCCGAGCATGGGCTCAGAACCCACGACAGACTTGCTTCAGAGTGAATTGTGAGTGCAAGGATGTGCTGTGAGGGGCTGGAGGTAACCATGTGCTTGACATCTTTATTTGGACCAGGGCCATCAATAAGTCACACCAGTGCTTTGTACAGGTCTGCCCTTCCAAGTTGCCAAAAGATGAGCTTGTTAGAGATGGATTAGGGGAAATGGATGAATTGAACACAGCCTTCACGTCACCCACCCACTGTACTTAGTACATGCAGGGCCTAGAGGACTTTGCTTCAAGTTATGTCCAAGTCCCTGCTGAGCAGGGATAGCCATGGGAATTGTCCCCTTGGGGCTCTTTAACTCCATCTCCAAGTCCTCCTCTTGCTGAATGACTGTCCCAGGCTCCTCGTTTCCCGCTTCTCATGGCATCCTGAAAAGTTTTAGTCCGGCACAGCTCCCAGCTGAAGTCCTTCTGGAAACCAGATGTGTCAGCTCAGCAAGACATCCTGCCTAAATATTTCCAAACAGAAGTTCAAGGTTGCCTTGTGATTCTTGGTCTGGGTGTTGTTTGTTTTTCGACATTGGTTTTCAGTCTTGTGGCTACTCCTGGTAATTCCCAGCTGCTTTGGGTTTTTTGGGCTGATGCAAAAGGGCCATAAACTCAGTCTGCGAGTGCAGTTAACAGGAGCTGTAAGGGCTTTGTGGCACCCCTCTGGGATGGAGTCACTGAAGGTGCCCTGAGGAGTCTGGCCCAGGGGAACTCTACTGGCATGAAGAAGTCTGATCCTGGTATTCTCTTAAACAACAAGTAGAAGGTTTTTCTGCATCCTGACCCATCAGGACAGTGATGGGGTTTTTGTAATTTTTTCATAGTGAAGCTGCACAGAAGTATTTTTCATGACAGTTCCTCGGGTCCTGGCTGGTATTTCTGATCAAAACCAGCCTTTGTTGTGATGGTAGTGCCCAGGAATCCCAGGTCCCCAGGCCGGAGCCTCAGAGGTCACTGCCTGTGTTTTGCAGGGGCTCCTACCCCAAGGAATAGTATATATGTATGTGTAGGGGAATGACTTAAATGGGAGAGAGCAGCTCCAGAAGAACTGGAGTTAAGTGTGCAGAGGAGTTGTCTGTGGTGCTGCGCAGTGTGAGCTCGGTTTTGGTCCTTCAATCCCTCCCATACTTGAGGAGGGCTCCACTAACCTGGTGGGGTTTATTGTTCAAAACAAACAGAACCACAGAGTTTGGGCTTCCCATTGAACATGGAGCGGTTTGTGGTTTCCTGTTTCAATAAAGTGCAGCTTGCATTTGTTTCACTTTCATCTTGGTTTTTCTCTGGTGGTTTGGAATCCCCAGAGCTGGACATCTGCATCTAATGTGAACTGGGGAATTTCTGCACTGTCCATTTGTGCCTGCATAAACCTGGAGTTTCCTGATCAAAGAGCTTCCTTCTCTGAGCATAAATTCAAATTTGGTAGGCCTCAGTGGGGCTGCACAGATCTATATTGAGATGAAGGTACAGCTCCAGTAGACTTGTGTGGTGATTGCACAGAAGTGCAGCGATACTTGTGTGCCCTCCAAGCATTTCTGTGCTCTCAAAGGAGTGTTCCTTTCATGTGTAAACAATTCTAAACACAACCTTCCAGCTTCCAGTGCAAGTCCAAGAGTCCAGGCTGACCAGCTCAGCCCATTGAGCTGACACCCAAATCCTGGCACTGACTACAGAGGTGAGCCGGGGGAGCTGTGTGTCCAATTGCCTTTGATTCATGGCTCAAACACCCGCGTGGCTACCTCTGTATGGGTCAGTGTTTGTGGTGGCTTATGGTACCACTGATACCTCCTGGAGCAAATTTTGAAGTGGTGTCTTCACTTCCATAGCAAGATGCTTTGCCAGTCTGCCACTATGTCCCAAAATGTGGCACCCTGCATAGACCTTCTTGTGAGGAGTAGCTGCAGTTGTACAAAGATTGTTCTTTTTTCCTCAAAATTGAGTCAGGAGCTTGAGAAGGAAAGTCCCCCTGAAACCTGTGGGCATAAGTGACATCATAGGGTGAAAACTTTTACTCCTTTGAGATTATGGTTGCACCCACAAGCCTGAGGCAGATGGAATCCAACACAGCTTGAACTAAATACATAAAGAACATTTGAATGCCGAGACAATTTTCAGTAAATACTTGGTGTTATGACATCCTGTGAGCTTCCTCAGAGCGTTACTGGAAGCCTGTTTAAGCTTGCCAAACTCCCAGCAATCTTTTTCTCTTGCCCACTTGACAGATGAGCAATTTGAGAGCCTTAACTGCAGTGACCCACCGAGCTGGGAGCGGGGCAGTCGGGAGAGACTGGCTGTGCCAGGTGCTGCTCCTGGAGCTCATTCCTCCGACCTGACTCACCATATCTCACCTGCACCTGGTGAGACAACAGAGCCCTGTTTGGCTTTGGAGAGCTGTTGACTCATTTTAGTTGCCTCTGTCACTGTCTGAATATGAACTGTGGAGTCTCTACTGTAGGGAAAAAGTTCAAGAAAATGGGCATTAATGTCTTCAGGTAGAGAACAGATGTTGGGAACAAATGGCCTTGGTGGAACACCAACTTTGGCTTCACTCCAAAGCTGCACTTCTTCTGCCCTTGAATTTTATTGCAGACCTCTAGCTTTGGCCTTTGCTTTCTCAGAAGTGTTGAGACCTCTTGGTGGAAGGGGCTAAATGCTGGGTTTGTTGTGAGCAGCTTCAGCTTCCTGGGAAAAACCAGAACAGACATTTCTGCTGTGGCTTTGCTGTTGCAGCCTCACATTTGTTTGAATTACCAGTTCAAAGCCTCCATAGCAGAGATCCAAAGCAGCAGACATTTAGCAATGATCCTCGGTGACTGGAAACCCCTGAGTTTTGCGTGCAGTTTGATCTCTGACTAACATCACACTTCTCGAGTTGGAGTAATACTCTTGACCTGGCAGGTCACTCACTGGCAGAACAAACATCAGTGCTCACCGACCCTGCAAGCCTTGGAAGCCTTTGCTTCCAAAAAAAAATCCAACCCTGCTCTGAAGGAAGATAAACTGTGCTGTATACAAAACCCCTTGTCTAAGAAATGTCTTATCTCTGAGGGGTTTGCAGAAACCCTCTCCTCTTTGGGAATGATGAAGGCAAGACAGCTATTAATAAGCTGAAAAGAGAAATGGGAGCAGCAGGCATCTAGCTTTTGATGGTGGCATCTTTCTCATGTTTTCAACAACTGCAAGGGTTTTCTGTAAAAATGTTCTGAGACAGAGATATTCATGAAACTGCGTTTCTAACGTGGGCTAGAGAGAGCTGGGAAAGCTGAAGAAACTTTTTTGGCAGCAGTTCATCTTTCTTAGCCTAGTGTACTTGTCCAATCTGTGTCGCTTTTAAATGCTAATTACTTCCTCAGGCACCACAAACACTCTGGCCTTGTCACTTCTCCTTTTGAAGTTTGCTTCTCATAATGCAGCCTCTTCTGAAGCGCTCATGCTGTCGGTCAGCTAACTAGTCCAAAACATTCCCCTGCTTCAAAATCACTTAATTCTTTTTCAAGTACAAAGAACGGCTTTCCTGTTGCTGCCTGCTGACTCATGCGAGAAAGGTACTGTGCCTTGTGTCAGCCAGGAGAGCAAGTTCCTGCAGGCTCCTCAAATAGGGCAGAAAATCTGCAAAGGGTGATGGCCGAGGTGGGAAGCGGAGGTCTGGATGCAGTGAGGTGTGTTAAGGGAAAAACACGTCTTGGTGAAACCAAAGTGTGAGCATCAGTGAGTGCTGGGTGTGTATCTTTGCCAAGGTTGTGTTATCAGCCCCATCGCTGGAATCATGTGCTTTGACCTAAAACGCTGCCTGTGATGAAGGGCAAATGAAGAAAGTGGACTTTTGCAAAATCCTAAAAATATTTAACTGCTCAATAGCCTTTTTCAGGTCTGCAGGACAAACTCATCAAGCATTCCCGAAGCTGACTGTGCAGTTTGATGGAGATGCTTACAGTAGCAGAGAGGCAGAGCTTGTGAGCCCTGTGCTGTCCTGAGATGCTGTTTCCAGCACCTGAGCGTGGTCTCTGCGTGCTACTGCATTGTGTGAGCACACCAGCCAGCCCAGGGCAAGGTGGACATGGTGTGGCATTGAGGGATATGGCTGTCACAGGTGTTTTTCTTGCCTGATTTTCCTTCCGCTCCCTTTATCCCCCACTACATCTGCCTGCACCTAGCTAGGGATGGGCTCCCTGCTCCTCACTGAGGGCTCTTGGCCTGCACCAGGGATTTAACTCTTGCTGCTTTATACCAACACTCAACACTGAGCCTCAAATGCCCCATTGGTATGCTACTCTGAGACGGCACACAAAGGATGTGGGTGAAACGTGCTGGAGCAATGCCTCCGAAGAACTCTGGATAAGGATGGATAACCATGGGTAGGGAAAGTAAAATGTGTTATTTGGTTGCTGAGAGGTTCCTATAGGTCCAGTTTCTTTTCTGCATCTCTGAAACACTTTTCTGCACTTTCCTTGCCCCACAGGAGGGGGAATTTGTAGAAGCATAAGTTGGCACATCCCACATGGAAATTTCAGACAGGTGTTACTCAAAATGGAGAGGAAATTTAAGAATGTACATTTCTTGAATGCCATGATGAAGGACTTTGATGGCCTGAACAGCCCTTGAGAGCTTGGCAGCTCTTGTGCCGGTGGTTTTAGTCTGCAATTTGTACAGTGTGACCTGCTTAGCAGTTTACCCAGGTGGCTGTGACAGATGTCCCTGCTGAAGGCTGGGTTGGAGCTAATCACTGCTCCCTGCCCTTTCCACCTGGCTGCCAGGCCAAGCACTTCTCCCCTTTGGGTAGTTATTCACACAGGTGAGTGTGGGGAGGCAGCAAACTCCTGCTGGTGTCAGTGTGAGAGAAATCACTGTCCTGCAATGGCTGCCTGAAAGAAACCTTTTTTGGGGACAAACAAAAGATTGTCTGTTTTCCTTTGTAACCAAAGGTAAGTGATGAAGGACTAGGCCCCACGATACGTAGAAGCTTTTAGGCGGAATCGAAGGAGACGTGGTAGTCACATCCCAGTTGCTGTTTGAGGTGGGACTGGGTGGGAGAGCTGGTGCTTCTCACCCTCTGTAGCAACACAGTAGGTGAAGCAGCCTCCAGAGAAGATGAATTCAAATCCCTTCAGTTAGGTGAGGGATCTGAATCCCCCTCATCACTTTGGAAGTAAGGATGAGAGGACAACTGCACCAGGGATCTAGCCTCCTCCTGCCCACTCTATTTTTTGCCTCTTTTCCTGAAACAAATGAGAGAAATCATAGTTATTGTTACTTTATCTTATAAACGCCCACACTTTTTATTGTTTTCAATGTCTTCTGCAACAAAATATGCCTAGTCCGAAAAATGGGGATTGTTTTCCCAGTCATTTGTCTTTCCTTTCCTTCACCTGCCTGTTTCTTTCTTAGAAAGGCTGGGCAAACAGATAGCAATAAAGCAAACGAAATTGCAACAAACCACAACAGAAGCAATCCTTGTGTTTTTCTTAACCCGAGAAGATTGAAAGGCTCTGTGGCTTTGCCTTTGGGGCTGGGGCTTGAGCTCAGAATGGGTGTAAGGAAAGTCAAAAGGTTGAGTAGAGGTTGGCAGTGGCAGCCTGTGATCGCTCTTAAGCCATGTCCAAGATGTGCTGCTCCCTAAACAGGCAGGCAAAGCAACGTCTCTGCCTCCTCTTTTGCTCTGGGCCCTCAAGTTGAATGGCCAGCAGTTTTCTCTGCAAAGCAGGAAGGCTGCTGGGCTGGCTGTGGCTTACCAGCTGGCACTGGTGAGGATATGCATCTCTTTATGCCTGTGAGTACTAGAAAACTGTCTCGAGGGCAGTTCCTGCCTGCAGGATGCTCCTTGTGTCCTGACTGAATTGCTTCCAGCACTGCAGGCAGAGTGGTGGCCTAGCCAGGCTGCACTTAGCAGTGAGTAAACAGAGAGCTCCTTCAAGTTATTACTTTCATTAAAGGTTATTAATTCACTGGTGCCAACACTGAACTATATTGCATTCATCTTCTGGATGGAAAACACAGCAGTGTGGTTTGGAGTGAGGGTGGTGTGGCCTGCCCCAACCGCAGGGAGCCAGGCATGAGCTGCTGATCCCAAACCACTGCTCCACAAATGATCCTCGGGTACCAAGGATGACATAAGTGTTTATTAGCATGTAATGCTGAGAAAAGAGAAATTCCAGGCTGGATAGGTTATAGCCAAGCTACAGGGATGCCTCCAAAGTATGTTAAGAGGGAGATGAAAGAGTCAAAAGTGCATTTAGAAAAGCTCCAAGGAAGCTGAATTTGCTGGAAAGGCTTGAACTCATTCATCAGCAGTTTCTTGTCACAAATTTTCTGCTGAAATGGTAAATGAAAATAGTGATCTAACTTTTAAATCTGTGATAGGATTAGTGATACCTTTGGCATATTTATGTAATGGGCTTCAGAGGTTTAATTGAGAGTATTGTTCCCAGTCTGGATAACTGGCTCTCATTCATGTAAACAAAGTGCAAGACAGACAAAGTAAGAAAACCTTTTTTATCCGGTAAATGGTTGTTTTGCTGGTTTAAGAGCTGTCTTTCATTTCCCATGCCTCACGGTCAGGATAGAAAGGGAGAAGTTTTCCAATTCACATGGAACAAAAAAGAAATACCGGTCTTTGTCCTGGTTTTCCACTGCATCAGCCCCCCTGGGCTCCTGCCAGGCCCTGATGGGGAGGGTGGCAGAGGTGCCATGGGGTTGTCTTGTCCTGAGCCTCCTCTTCCCCCAGGGCATCTCTGTGAGCCTGACTTGCTGGTGCTCAGAGATGAGCTCAAGCTCAGTGTGCAGGTGATAAATCAAGGCTTATTTCCCAGTATTGGCAGAACTCTGGGTGCTTACCTCTACCTTACCTTATAAGAAGTTCCCCCATGCAGTAAAGCATCCATGGGCAGTGGGGCAGGGCTGTCACCGTGAGTCAAACCAGGAGCTGTCCATTCAGTCACTGCAGAAGTTGTTTATCCCAGTAGGTAAATGTCCATGGCTTCTCTGATCCGTGCTCCATGAGTCAGATCACACCATGTGGGGCCTGGATCTGTAGGGAGGCAAATGCGAGCTCACGTGTCTCCTCCTGCCACTTGTGGTGTGCAGCTCCAGTAATGCCACCTGTGTTTTAGTAGGACACGTTTCTGTCACATGGATGGACCCATGCTGGAAGATTAATGTGTGTGCAGCCATGGCATAAACTGGGTGGCCAGGGAGAGGTTCTCTTCTGAGCATCCTCCCCATGAGGGACATTAGTTTTTCCCAAGGCCACCAATACTTGTTTTTATGAGTACTGGACAAAGAAGCTCCGCTAAGAAAACACATCTGGGAGTTTCTTGGCAACATGAATTAATAACACAGATGACAAATGGCACCAAAGACTGGAATCCCATTTGAAACCTGTTGAGTGATGAAAGTGATGTTTGGGGTGTGAAGCAGGGCAGAGCCTCTCTTTCTCTGGGCATCACTGCAGCATTAGGACGAGGTTGGTGTTTCCTCACAGGGCACATGTGTCTTGAAACAGCTCATGTGGTGCCCAGCTGCCTTGGTAATCCATAGCAAAGAGGGGAGCTGCCTGCTCCTGGGAGGCTGCTCTGCCACCCTGACTTCAGTGAAATGTCATTTTGGAGGCGTGGGAGAGGAATAAAGGTGGCATCGCTTGAATGTGAGTGAGGAATGTCCTCAGGTCACCTGGCAGCTGTGCCTTCCCCTCACGTGTGGGAGAGTGGTGGGTGGGAGCTGTGGCCTCCTTTGGTGGCAGATGTTGGATGCCTGTTGGGAGGTACTCAGTGAGCAGTGGTGACTCATGGCAGGAGAGGGTTTGTAATTTGACCTCTTTGTAATATTCCTAAAGTTTCTCTTTCTATGCTTCTTAACCCTAAACTCAAGTGTAGTGAACACTGGTTTGCTTTGAATCTTGTTGGTAAGCAGTGTGACCTTTGGTCCTCAGTGATGTCTACAGATTGGGGAATTTGGGGGTGGATTTTTTGTGGGGGAAGGGGTGGGAGGAGGATGTATATTGGTATTGGGGTTTTGAGCACATTTCTCTGCTGATGATTAGACACTGGGTTTCCAGAGGAAAAAAATCTCTGGTTTGCACATTGCTGCATCAACACTGCTCAGTGCCTCAGGTGCATGATCCTCCCTCCTGGTGTTTAGGCTTCCAGATTACCTTGAGGAGGGTGGATAAGGACTGCATGCAGTGTCTGGACAAGGGATTGAGCAAGATTATTAAGAAAGAAATCTAGCAATCAATAATGATGTTGCTGTAGCTCTGCCAGCCTACCCTGATACATTCAGGACACTTTAAAAACCTGATCTGCCCTTGCACTAGTGCAATAGCCTGGTGTGGTCATTCTGCTTTTCAGCTGTAGGCACAGAAGCCCAGCCCTGGCTCTTGTGGGCAGCGTGGCTCAAAAAGCCCTTTCTGCAGAGGAAACAGCAAGGAAGGACTGGGGACTCCAGGGCTGTGTGTCTGTCTTTCTCTCTGAGCCCAGAGCTCTTGCTTTTGCTTTCTCAAATATAATTGCTTTCCCCTTCTGCTATGTTCCTATTGTTCATTGGAGAAATGATGCCATTAAATCAACAGAGAATGGTGGGAAAATGCTTTGATACGAGGCCTTAGGAGGGTGTGTGCATGTGTATGTGTGTGCTTGTCCTCTCTCAAAAAAAAAACAACACAACCCTATGTGTATCTGGCAGCTTCCTTTAATTTGTGTCTTGCCTGCGAGAGAGAAATCCATCTCAAAATATATTTGGCAGTTAACCTCCTTTATCTCTATTGAAGTGGCACAAGCTGTGGGTGTTGTTCCAGGGCTGTCGTTCACCATCACTGTGATAGTTAATCTCTCCAGGACATTGCATTTTCTCACTCACTGTTTTGGGAACGAGGTATCCCAGGCTTCCTTTTTCCATGGGAAAGAGGGTGTCCCATGGCTGTGGGCTCAGCAGGCATTAGGGACTCTCGTGTGCCTCTGTTCTGCTGCTGCTCTGTGATGTGGACAGGGATGGAAACGTGACGTGCCTTCCTGTGGATGCAGCCGTGCAGAGTGATGAGCAGGGGTGATGCAAAGTCTGCCACAGCATTTTGGGTGCTGCAGGAGGCTTGGCAAAGACTTTAGCTGAGGTCCAGGGAGCTCGTTGCCCCATTCATGGAGCAAAGACCACATTAAGGCAGAGGAGAGCAAGGCTGTGCTGAGCAGGCAGCTGTGGGATGCCTTCTTGTATAGGTTCCAGCAGTAGAGCCCTGTGTGTTTGTGGCATTTGGGTGAGGTTTTTTGCGTGTTTCTTTTTCTTGAAGGCAGCTGTTCTATTTGATCAGCCACCTCTTAGTAGCCCCTTCCTGGGTACAGCTGTGCATTACATTACACAGCAAACAGCAGATGTACTTCAAGTTGCAGGTCAGATGGTCACCAACCCCCTCAGTGAAGTCAGCCTTGTAGAGTGATGGAGAGGAGAGCAACACTTCACAAGGCAAAAAAACCCCAAACCAACCAACCACCAATCTTAGCTGGAAACTGAAGGAGAAAGGGGGAAAAGCAGCAGAGAAGACTATGGAAGCAGAAGGGAATCAGTGGTGGCAGCTTCAGAGGAAATGGTGTCTCTGCCATGCCACTGTGGGATTCAATCTTGGGCTTGGCAGCAAATGTGATTTCTGCTTTGTACAAATTGTTGGGATTGTTTTCCTCCCCACTGGGAAAGGAGCCCACCAGGCCCTGCTCTTGGAGGCATTTACCTTAAAAACAGTGTCGTCTTTAATGTCCTGCCCTGCCTGACTTGGTCCAACTTTTTTAGTTGACAGGTATCTTGATTACTTACCCTCTTGACTACTGCACTGATGTTTCTTTAGTTGCTTCCATGCTGTTTTCCTAGCTGGGATCTGACCCAGCAGGAGTTGCTGTGTTACACAACTTGTGTGTGACCTGGTTCCCTGCACAGTGAGGATGTGGCACTTCTCAGGGGGACAGTGTGATCCACCCCAGGTCCCAGCATGGCTTTCCATGGCCCTCTGTGATATGTTCCCATCTGCTGAGGCTACGAGCATCACTGAGCGCCTGAGCACAGACCTGCAGTTTGTAGCCTAGTACAGCTTTCAGGATCTTGTGACTTTGATGGGCAGTCTGCTCATGTGGCATGCTCCAAAGGGAAGAGGTGCCAGTGTCTCTCGGATGTTATCCAACAAATTTGGCAGTGGGGGACCTCCAGTGACTCACCAGTTGCTCTGTCATGGAAAGGCTGAGACCCTTTGCAAAGAAAGGCATCACTGTGCTGCCCATGAAGTGTCATACACAGACCCTCCATTGCATACCAGATGATCGTTAAGGTCCCTTCCAACCCAAACCTTTCTGTGATACAGTAAAGCAATATGGCACTAAAATGCAAGAGTGCTCAGTAAAATCTCCTTGTGACATGGTGATTTTCATGTTTTGCTTCTCTTCCCTCTTCCTTTTTTTTTTCCTTAATTATTCTTGGATGCTGTTTCCCACCTTCCAGTGGAGGGAAGAGGAGTCTGTTGTTTGCTCAGCTAACTGAAAAAAGCTTTGTGTGCATTTTCTGCTGCCGTTTTGTTAAAGTTCAGAGTTCCTGGGTTGGAGCTGCCACTTCTCAATACGAGTCTTGTTCGAACTTCCAGAGCAGCCCACGCAGAGCTGCTTGGGTTCATCTGCGCAGTTCACAGCCCACAGCCAGCCAAACACATTGTTTGCCTCTGTCCTTCCATGAATCATACTTTGCAACAAAGACCAGCCTAGTGCTCCCAACGAGAGTGTGAATCCAGGCGGTGCTGGATTTTAGGTACATCAATAGAACAGTCTGGGTGGGTTTTTTTTCTTTCTTTCTTCCCTGTGAGCAGTCATTGTGTCTAAAAATCAGACTGCTTTGTGACAGTGATCATAACTGTCTGACACTTGTCTGGCTTCTTAGGAAATCTCTGATAGAAGTTCTCCAGTTTTACAGTTTTCTTATTTTGAGGGATTTTAGCTTGTCTCAGGATTATGAATTTCGCCTTTTGTTTTGCTTAATCTAGCAGTGATGCTCCAATGAGAAAGTTCATTGTTTACCAGAAGCTTAGAGGGTTTTTGTGGGTTTTCCTTCAATAAACACAGCACTTCTCATTTTGCTGTGGGGAGATTTCTTTTTTCTACAAATATTTATATATTCATAATTATTTTTCTGTGGGTAAAAAAAACCTTTCAACTGGAACACAGTGGGATGGGCTTTTTGCTCTCTTCCCCTTGAAAAGCAAGAAGATGGAAGGCTGGCCAGTCATTACAGGCACAAGTGTGGAAAGTAAAGCATTGTTTCTGATGGTCAAAACCAAGGTGGTAAACTTTAGTCTGCACTCGCCTGATTTATTCTGCTCATCACCCTGGGTGAATGCTAGTGGGGTTTCAGTGTGATGGGGATGCTTCTCAGAGGAGCAGCTTTCTGGGATTCAGCAGAGATGGTGCTTCTTCTCAGTGTATTTGGATGAACCATTTTGCAGCTGTTCTTCCCTGCACTGCATTGCCAAAGCCAGCAGCATCCAGAGGTTGGCAGAGGAGCTGCAACCACTGCAGAGGGGCCAAAGCATTGCTGTTCCCTTTTCTTCACTGCTCCCCTGTATGACCCTGGAGCCGGCAGGGTGAGGAGGGTTGGTTTGTCTGAGGAAGGATCTGCTTTGCTGTTTTGGAAGGTGGCCCGGTGTAGGGGTCATCCAGCTGCTACAGCTGTCACCATCCACACATCTGCCTTTCCTCACAGCTGGGGAGAATGGCCTTCTCTAGCTGTAACCGTGGGTGACTTTTCCCTCTTGCAAAGCCCAACTGTTACTGTAAGACTCCAAATTAGCCAAGGAGGCCTGGGCTGGGTCCTCCTGCTCTTCTGACAGCACTTGCTATTCAGCAGCCTGAATGCTGCCTCTGTGCCCGCCTGTCCTCTCTGCATGCTCCTCAGCTGCCCTATTCATTTTATGCAGCGAAGGAAAAAAAGAAACGAGGGCTAGAAAGGAACTGCCTTCTGCCAAAGCAGCCCCTGGGGAATCCCAGTGCTGCCAGACAGGGCTGGTCAGTGGGAAATGGGGGCTGAAAGGCTGCCATGGGATGTAGTGCATGGAGGAGGCAGCCTGGGGAGGCTGTGCCTGAGCAGGTACCTCAAGAGACCTCAGGAACCCCTCTGCTCCTGGGGACTGGCTCCTTCATGAATTGCATTTCAGCTATCAGTTCTGCTATCTCTGGAGTTTCCAAGGGTTTTGAAGCAAAAAGCTTGGCATGGCACAGGCTGCAGGTGCCTGGAGTTGTTTGTCAGCCACTTAGCCCAGCTCCTTCTGGGAAGGAAGGGTGAAGCCAAAAATACCAAACCCAGACTCTGCTTGGGCAGGAGGGTGGAATATCTCCCAGCACTTTGGGATCTATTGATGGGGAGTTGGAAACAAAATCTGCAGGCTGGGACATGGGAAAGCTACTTTATATTGCTCATGTGCTGAAGAACATGCCCATATCCTTGGACAAATCACCTATCTCCCAATGCCTTAGTTTCCTGTTAGCAAATGATACTCCTTATCTTTCACCTCCCATCTCAGCAGAGGAAGGAGTTTGTCTTTTAGTATATATCTCATTACAGTTCTTTGTCCGGTGGCTGGGGCCCCTCTACCTTGATGAAATAAGTAATTGAATTTAGATTAAATGGTCTAATACAATCCTGCCCAGTGGTTACTGAAACACTTGAATGAAAGTTCATTCAGAGCCTGTCTTTCCATTTCCTCGTAAGGCCAAGACATGAAGTAATTAGATGTAGATGTAGGTTGTTATTGTAGCACAATGACAGAGATCAGTGATTATTGGTAGGAATGGCTTCTATAATCTAGTTTGATGGTCATTTACCTTTCAGTGACCTTGGTGTCAGGCAAAATTGGCAGCTTTTTTGCAAGGAATGTGCTTCCTCAATGAGGGCTTTGCAAGCTGTTTCATTTTTGGCTCTAGCTTCACATGAGCTATGATAGACACTGCTGCAGTGCAAGAGACTTTCAGTCTGCAAAGAAAGGCACAGACTCCTGCCAAAAGAAGCCCTTTTCAGTGCTGTCCTGCTGCCACTGAATTGCCGTTGGAACAGATCAGTCGTGTTTAAAGCATCTCTTTGCTTATTGCTGCAACCAGAGTTGCAGCTTTCAAACTGAGAGAGCCTCTGGTGGTCAGGGGCAGCCCAGGAGTTTCTGTAAAAAGGGTTGCATTGTCTTGGAATGAAAGAAGGGAGAACGTATCTCATCATCCAGTTAAGTGCATGCAAGAAGAAAGAGCTGGTAATTCTGACTGTAAGTCCCACCCTGAAAGTCCTTATTACACCAGTAAAGATGTGATATTTCTATACACTTTAAATTACCATCCTTTCAGTGATGATCATCCACTCACTGCAGATGCAAATCAAGTTTCCCATTGACTGTGATACTCCTACACCTCTTTCCTTCGTGTGTTGAGAAATTCCTACAGGTTTTATCCAGTTATTGATGTCTGTTGCCATGGAGAAAAACATGACATGAGCTGTGCTGTGAGTTCTCATGGTACCCCAGGTCTGTGGCCATGCTTTGTAGGGAGCTGGAGTAGGTCATATCCTGGTGCTTGAGAGGACTGGATTCAGTGCAGGTATTCACAGTGACCTTGGCCAAGCCTCTTAATTTTTCTGACAATCTTAACCTTAGAGGCAATCCCCTGTTTTCTGTGAAGGGGGCTGAATTTTAGTAAGATCTATGAAGGTCTTTATTTGAGGTGGTGCCAGAAATATGACTTGAGTCACAAAGAAGTGCTATGAGAGTTGAAAAGAGCAATGTAGCAGTGGAAAAAGGTTTTAAAAAAGCATCTGAGAATTTCTCTGCCTTGTGACTTGGGTTTCTGTCTACTTCTGATCTCTCATCCTGCTGCTCACAGCCATATGATTTTGCAAATACATGCCTTGCATCTGTAACTATTGCCCTGCAGATCAGGAATCATCCCTTTATGTGCTCTCATTTCTAAACTGCTAAGACAGGGAGAGCAAAACCATGCAGCTTGGAGGGAGAACCATTTGTTTCAGGCTGCTTTGAAAAGCCACCCACCTGGTTTTACCATGAGCGTGTTCCATACATCACCACCACAGCGTGATAGGTCTTCAGCTGAGATCAGACAGTGACTTCCAGCACTCAAAATCCTGAGATGGCTTAATGTACAAGGGCTCTCAATTGTTTTTAGTCCTGTTGACCTGCTGGGACCTGTGATAGTGGCTTGCACAGAGGATCTTATAGACCCTCATTGTATTAATTCATTTTACTTCTCACGTTCATCAGTCTCTGATGAGTATTAGCTTGTTTGCCCTCTGATAGGAGAGAATGAACAGTCAATGGAGTTTATTTTTGCAGGTATCAGGTTTGGGGTTGGGAATGTCCAGCTGAGATCAGAGAGATACTTGCATAGAAGCAGATGGTTTATATACTGCTTCTTGCAGAAGAAGGGCAAAATTAATCTCTCTTGAGTCCCTGAAGTCTGAATCCATTGAGGTCTGACAGAGTCTTTCCACTGACCTCTGTGGCCCCAGGATCACATCCTAAATGAGCTGCTTTGAGTCACTGGAAGCCTGAGTTCAGCTTTGGTGGGCTGGAAAATGTAACCTACTGTATGGGCTGTGCTGTTCATAAGCGCTCAGCCCTGTGTGTGTGCTAGCTGTGGATGCCTGGGAGAAGAATAAAGTCATTTTCTGCAGTCTGGGGGTGGAGGAGGCAATGGGTACTGTACCCCCTTCCCTGCAGACCCACTGTTGTGGCATCCACGTGGGCAGCTGCTGGGAGCTGACCCGCTTCTGAAGCTTCAGATTAAGGTTAGGTGTTCTTTCTTCTGATACCATCCCTGACACATAAATGTCCTGTCCAGCTGGCCTGACCAGCAGGACCTGACCTCAATTTGAATTTTTTGAAGTGGGACACTGAAGCAGATGAGTGTAGCAAGGCTGTGACTTACTCTGGTGGGGTTTCCTTAAACTTGGAAGGAACAGGGTCCCTGGAGCTTGAGAGAAGCCAGTTGTGGGTAGGTTTGACACCATTCATTGCTTAATGGCATCCATTATTATTATCAGCAAATGCTACCTGTTTCCTCACAGCTTATGGAAAAAAAAGCTGCTGTTTCTTGAAGTGATTCTTATTTTCTCTGGGCAGAACAGCAGCTAGCAAAGACATTTGAGTTAACACAGCATGATGCAGGTGTTTCCCATTCCCTACTGCTCCTAAATCAGACCAGAAGAGAATTAATCTGGTGTAGAGGGTATAGAATGTTAATAACTACAGGTTGGTTGGTTCTTCTGGAGATGTTATTGATTGATCTGGAGTCGTTAGACTATTTTACAGTCAGTCTGGTGAAGATTAATTCAGTTTGAGTGCAGTAGCAAGTTTTTTCAATTAATGGCTAGCAACATAAACCTTTAATTATTTATCGATCTTCTAATATGTGTTCACCCCAGGAAGGTTGCCTGGTGGCTAAAGATAGGTGAGTAAGAAGGTGATGGCTTTCTCTTGCCCTTAAACAAATGTTCTTTGTGACCTTAAATGTGGTAGCTCTTTAACTAGCAATGCTCAGATGTTTTGTATTTATGAAACCAAAACATTAGCACTTTTCTAGTTCACGGGTGTGAGCTGCGACTCGCAGGGGTTCCATGGGATCACCCAATGTGGAAATGCTGTAAGTAAAGGGAAAGGAGCATTGCCCCACTAGAGTTATCCCTAAATGCCCTGGTGGAGAGCTGAGGAGTCACTGCCTGTCTTGCAGGGTGGTGGTGGCAAACCCAAGCTTCACTGCCCATCTCCTCTGCAGATCCTCAACACCGGGGAGCGATGGAGAGGGGCACCAGGGGAGCCTCCAGAGGGGACGAACAGTCCTGGCTGGCTTTGGCACGTTTTTCCCACACACTGTCATTCTTGCACAGCACTTCCTCTCTCCACATAATACTCTGTTATTTCCTCCTCCTGCCCCTGCTGCTAATTAGCCCACGATAAACTTTGGTGTGAACAAAAGCAGGCAATTAAGCGTCTGTTGCTTCAGCGTGAGCCCTGTCAGAGCAGTGATTTGTTGGTGGCAGGGCTGTGCAGCACCTCCTCGGGAGGAAAACAAACCCATTAGCCTGACTCAGCCGCTGGTGCTGGGGAGTGGCGTGTCCAGGCTGCTGGTTTGGGGTATGCAGGGATGTCTTGGGTACAGCAGGGCTTCCTGAGGCTCTGAGAGGTGCTGCTGAGCCTTGTGTCTTCAATTTCATGTGATACAATGATGTCTGTGGTCACTGCCCAAGCAAGGTGGCTTGAGAAGTTACTGAATTGTGATTTATGTATATGGGGGGATCTTTTTTCTTTTCTTTTTGGAATACACACATCAACATTTTCTAATTAATACAGACAGAGGAATAATGGTAGAATGAAACATAAAATTGTAGAGTGGTTTGTGCTGGAGGGGACCTTAACAATCATCTAGTTCTGACTTCCTTACCATGGGCAAGGACACCTCCTACTAGACCAGGTTGCCAGGGCCCCATCTCTCCCAAATAAGGAGGAAGCTTTGAAAGAGGAAGCAAAAAGCAGGACCTTTGGTAGATCCCAAGCCAAATGAGGTTTGAATGATGTTTGCCAGGACTCAAGGTGCATGTATCAAGACCTTGCAAGCTGCTTTCATGTAATCTCAGCCCTAATGCTCAAAATCTCTCCAGGTTTTGTTTGCTTAAGCAAAAAATCCTAATTGAAGAAGAATAGGTATTTACATGGGGTTTCACTGATGTGTGAACAGACTAAGGGAAGTTGGAAATTTTTTGGTTTGGGACCCACTTTCTTTCCAAAGCTAGAGGCAGAGTTCAAGCTGGAAAATTAAATATGAACTGTTCCTGGGCAGAAAAAAAGCAAAGGATCTTGGAAAACATGGAATTAACATATGTCCTCTTTTGACACGCCACCCAGCTGCTTTGCCAACAGTTGTCTCTGTTTCTGTTACAGCTCTCGAGCAGCTGCTCACAGAACTTGAAGATTTTCTGAGGATACTGGACAAGGAGAACCTGAGCAGCACTGCCGTGGTGAAGAAGAGCTTCCTCTCTGACCTTCTGAAAGTCTACACCAAGTCCAGTGGTACAGATGAGGAAAACCAAGGACGGGGTGGTGGGCTGTCATGGGAATTGCTACATGGTCTTGAAGCAACATTTTCCTGGCGGCTGGTGGGAAGAGGAGACATGAAAATTAGAAGGAGAAAATGAAACTGAGTTTATTTTTGCAGTGACCTCTAATTGTTTATGTAAAATTACTATAGTTATGTGTCCAGCTTTACAAGCAAAGGATTCCCAAGATTCCTGATCCTTTCTGTTTTCCTTATTAAACCTTAAGTTTATTTAATCCACTTTGTAAAATACACAGGATGTACTGTTTGGCCAAGTTAATGTTTAAGTAGAAATTTTAACTCAAGGAATTTCCTGACTATAAAGCACTTAATTTTTCTGCTTTTTATTACTGCTTGGGGTTTCTCCTGCACATTGCCTCAACCAACGTGCTCTCCCCAAATGTGCTCAGCAGAGACACTTTTCACATCTGCCTTTGTGGAAAAACTTAGCAGCGTGAAAGCAACGTTGTGGATTAAGAGTTCACTTTTCCCTTTGTTTGCAGGTGGCGATGAGGAGTATATTTATATGAACAAAGTGACAGTCCATAAACAGCAGGGCGACCAAGAGAAGCAAGACAAAGGTAGGGAGCTGAAGATTAGTGGTTTCATCGTGTCTAACCGGGTGATGGAGGCATACAAGGTTAGAGCCTTGCTCTGGCAGCTCTGAGGCCTGAAGCAGCTGCTGGTGTGGAAGGGCCATTTTCATAACATTCCCTTGGAAATAGTGGTCCTTGCCAACACTGCGAGGTTATTCCTGGAAGTAGCACTTTGGAGGTCGTTATTTTGGGATAAAAATGTTGCCTTCTAAGGCTTGAAGCTCCAGTGCCTAAAATATTTCAGGAAGGCTTCATGCTTTCTTTGGCCACTAAACAAATCACTTTTTGCATCTTTGAGACCTTGAAAGTGTATTTTTGTTTGCTGTGTTGCTCTGCTCTGGCCCAGAGGGTCTGTGTTGTCACAACCTTGAGAGTTCTCAGGGCTCAGCGCTCTCCATCTGCACAGGCAGAGCACCTTCATCTGCCAGGGATGTGAGAGTTCTGCAGAATAGAAGCTGAGAAATCAAACCTAGATAAAATATTCATTTCCAAGTTAGATTTCCCAGGTTTTGAATTCATAACACGGCAAAGAACATAATTGTCTAAAAATGTTCTTCCTCTTTGAAGTTCACCATGAAAGAGGTTCCTGATAATTGCATGGAGTGAGAGTATTAGTGAGACACATTTCTGTAATGCACACCTCGTCAGGGGCTGATCCTACTGCAGAGTTTCCAGTCCAGAGGGATGAGACAAGGACTCATCAGTGCAGCCTGCTGCTGATGTGCTGGTCCTGCAATAGCTGGGATTGCTCCACTTCCACACTTGTTTGTTTTGGTTTTGCTGCTTTGTGGTGGGGTTTTTTTGTTTATTTGGTTTGATTTTTTCTTTAAACTACCTGCAGCCAAACTTGGGCTAACTTCAAATGCCTCTGCAGACAGGATGTCCTCCCAGATTACACGTGCAGCCCCAGTGTGACCTCCAGACAGGGCCCTCTGGGTGATGCTGTAATGCTCTATAATAGGATCACACAGCCTCCCAGTAGCTCCCAGCAGCTGAGCAGCAACAGAAACATCTCTTTATATAAGTTCTCATTTGGGTGGGTAAAGAAAAGCTTGCACTGCTCCACCATGCTCAAACACAGGGAAAATTTCAGACAATTTCTTTTTAGAGGTGGTTCTTTTATTTCAGACTTTTCCCTATCAAGGCCGTGACCCTGCCCACTCAGTCACTCCCTGTGGGACCTGGCACTTCTCCCTTTCTGTTTTCAACAACTTCCCTATTCCAAGTAAAACTTCTGAGTTATTTGGAAGTGCTGAAGTCAGTGAGACACTTGCATGGGATCTTAGCCACAGCTGCAGCTGGGTGCAGAGCCCTGATCCTGCTCTGTAACTGGATGCAGAAGAGCCTGCAGGTTCAGGTTTAGCAGGTGGAGGGGGGGAAGCGCCCACTGGTGTAATATCCATCTTCCAGTGATTGTGCAGCTCCCTCTATCCCTTTTATCTACTGCAATTCCCTGCCTGTAATGGGACTGGGGACCACTTTTGTGGCTGAGGCCGACAGGACCTCTTGTGCTCTGCAGAGTTTCTTCCCCACAGCAGCTGTGCACAAGCGTGTTCCAGCAGCACAGGGTGTAATGCTTTCCAAACTGATAGCACATCAGCTCCAAAAGTCCCCCCCTCCAAACTTTAAAATATGCAATTCCTGCACAAAAATGTGTTTCCCTGCTCCATGTATCTACTTGGAATTTCGTCAGTAAGGATTTAAGCAGAACAGACACTGCTTTTGAGATGCCTTTTTGTGGCACAGTAATTGAATTCCCTGCACTGGGTGATGAAGGCACCATCATTTTCTGGATCTCATTTACCTGAGAAACACAGCAGATCTCTACTCTGTGAGTCCACAGGGCTCTTCAGTGAGCCAAATGCCATCTCCTGGAAGTCAGCACAAAGGGGCGGCAGTCTGGGAAGTGGGACTGATGTGAAGGGCTCCTGGTGTGGACACTGTGATCCTCTGAGCCCAAATACCAGGTGACATTCACTTCTACAAGGAACACAGAGCACAGATAAATAATAGTTAGTACAGACGTGAATTTTAGCAGGATTTTGGATGGTTTTTCTTTTTCCTTCCCTCTTCTAAATCCTCTTCAAACTGCAGGTTTTAGAGAGACATCTTTATCAGAGGACACCTGCAAAATGTTAATGCTTGTCTAGGGGAAAATATTCCTTCCCTCCCACCCCAGTAAGGAAACAGTCTGTAATTTGTGATGCTGGCAGGTGTAGCTGGAGCAGGAAGGGGTATGTCCATCATTGCACTATCTCAGAGGTCATGGGATTTGGGCACTTGTTTGAGGCCACCCAGGAGTTCTGTGGTAGGAAAAGGGGGAATGAACACAAGTTTTCTGAGCCTTCAACGTGCCATCCAGATACTGAATCCCTCTGCTTTCAGCTGCTTGGTAAATCTGACTTTGCAGAGGCAGTCACGGATCGCCTGGAGCAGTTCTGCTGCCATGTGCCCACACACGTGCTTGGCCTGGGCTGCTTCAAGAGCAACCCTCCCTTGAGCAGTGGTTACACTGCTGATCATGGCTGGCTGTGATAAGCCACTGTGCACTCAGCTAGGCAGCCACCTCTGCAGTTTGCCCTGGGAGCAGGGTGGTGCTAGATCCATTTTCTGGGAAAGGCAGCAGAGGAGCAGGCAGTCACCAGCCTGTCTGCTCACAGCGGCAGGGATCAGAGCTGGCAAGGACTGAAGTGCTGTGGGTTTCCAAATACTGTGGAGTGTCTGCCTGTGCTGCTTCTCAAGACCCTTTAAAGTCTCAGCAGTGGGTTTGGCTTTCACATTTTTCCCTCCAGAAGGAAAAACATGCCCTAAAAACAGAGGTCAGCTCTTTTGCTGGGTCTCCTAGTGCCACATTCCTGGCTGTGGCCTGAAATGACATGGTGGCCCTGCAGCCCTGCCTGTAATTGTCACTCTGCTTCCCACTGAAATAGCATCTTGCTGCTCCAGCACAACCCAGGGTAGCAAGTGCTCTGCTGGGAGATGCCACATGTCATCTATAGAATTGTTTCTGCCTTGCAGTGCTGGACCGGAAAAACTCCCTGACCAATGGAGACTCGGGACTGCATTTGTCACCTCCTCAGAAGAGCCTGCCAGACCTCCCCCCTCCAAAGGTAAGTTTTTCACACCCTTTGCTTTTCACTGCCTCAGCCTTGGACTCTGAACCCCTTGAGGTTTCACTTTTGTCGTGTCCTGTGCAGCATGGCTGGGTGGAAAGACCTCTGCCTGTGTATGTTAGTGAGACAAAGAGTCCTGGTGAGCTTTATTTAAACAATAATAAAATGCTGAACTAGGGATTTCCAGCTGTATGTTTCATGTTTACAAAGGCTGCGGGTCAGTGTGTGGTTGGTGCAGGTGTTGCAGCTGGATGGTGGCCTGGGGTGGCTGGACACCCAGAGACCCCTGTGGCTCCCAGAGGTTGTGCACAGATGGAGCAGGAGCTGTGGGAGCTCCCGGTGAGCGTGCAGGAGCACTGTGCTGATTGGGCTGTGCTCCCTGCCAGGGAGACCCACACAGGCTCAAGGAAGGAGAAGTGAGGTTTTCCAAGAAACAGAGGTCGTGATGACTCTCAGCTGTTGCTTTGGAAATCACGCCTGAGCTGTGAATCAGCTGGGCCTGGGCTGCTGACACGATTTTAGAAAAGCCAGAAGTGCTTCAGCTGCAGGATGGTGGGGTGGTCCCTGGGCAGTACCAGGACCTCCCTTGCTGGCAGAGCCTTTCTCAGTTTGGCCATTACCAGAGGTTTGCTCAGAGCTGGAGCACCTGGTGGTGTCTGTGCATTGGCTGCTGGTGTTGTTCTGGTGTGCAGCCCACAGGTCTGTGAGGGGGAGTTGCTGGCACTGTAGATTTTTCTGCAGGGCAGCTATAAGTCAGTTAAACACCATCAGCTCTCAGTGGGATGTTGTTGTCTCTGTGCCAGCAAGCCAGCCCAGCTGTCCTAGACAGGTCATCCACGAGACCCTGGATGTCGCTGTTCAGTGGTTGATGCAATGTGGGAATTGCTGTTAGCTGGGATTTCAGGATGTGACAGGAAAGGAGGGCAGGGAGCATGCATGGGGAGGAGGAGGAGGAGGCATGGAGGAGGATGGGGTAGTGCATCCATCAGCCACAAAGGAGGATCTGTTCTTTTCCCAGGAAGGGGGATGCAGAGCGAGGCCCCAGGACTTTTGCCCAGGGATCTGTGTGGCTCAGCTGGAGCTAGCTGGAGGAGCTGGGAAAACAAGGGGTAGGATGGGATGCAGCTGACAAACCCTCAGAGGCAGCGTGGTTGCCTGCTGGGAGCTGCTCCAGCCCCAGAGGGCTCTGCCCACGCAGATGGCTGGAGCTGGAGTGCCTGGGAGCAGTGGCCAGAGCAGGAATCTCTGTTTAGCTCTGTATTTCACGGTGGGCAGGAGGTGGAATGAAGGCACCACTGGGGAAGCAGCAGCCAGGTGTCCCCAAGGCATTTCTCTTGAGCTTGGTGCAGCCCAGCTTTCTGACTGGGCAATCAGGAAGTTAAACGAGGGAATTAGAACAAAACAGTCTTTGATTTTAGCTGAGAAGGGCACCTGTCTTCTCCCAGACCTGTGCTGGGAATTACCTTCTCCCACCTGCTTACTACTGGAGCTAACCTCCCTTGGATGCAGTGGTGAAATGCTGCTGACATTTGAACATCTGAGTGTCAGTGAGCTTTGGCAGCAAAGATATCTGAGTGTCCTTCAAGGAGAGGGGCTGGGGAGAGCTTTAATTAGTGGAAATTGCTGTTAGGGGGGAATGGATCGTCCCTGTCTGTGTTTGCAGCTCCCAGTGCAGGCAGGAGCCACAGCCACCTGGGCGATGGAGGGTGGAGGACAGCTCCTTACCCAGAAACTGGGAGGTTAGCAGAGGAATTCAGATTAGATCTATTTTAGCTCTGCAGAGTTTTCTGTGGTTTGGTGACACTCAGGCGCCCTGTGGTGTTGCTCTACACTTGCCTTTTGAGGCATGGAAGAAATCTGATGATAAAGCTCTGCACAGCAGCTTGTCCCTGGTACCCACTGACACCAGCAGTCATTAGGCAACCCAACAGGGTAGCCCACCTGGATCTCACTGATTTCTTTGGATTTGTCCCAAAACGAGCTTTAAACAATGAGTTCTGCCGGCCATGGCTCAGACATTGGTGACCTCTCCTCTGCTGCAGCCCTGGCAGCTCTGCCTCTTTCTGCAACCATCCACAGGGAAAGTCCTGTGGTGCGGATGCAGATGCCCAAGGTGGTTATATTTGCATGCTCATGGTGCCATAATGCAACAGGCAAATGTTCTGCAAGGGCCAGCATGGTTAAATAACACAATATATGCCCTTTGACTTAAGTTAGAGAGTAAACAACTCCATGCCCCTAGGGAAAGAGGAGACAAAACAAATACCTGCTGGGGCAGCCAAGGTGCAGTCCCACCTATTCTCTGTGGGCTTTCATTGTCTGTGGGAAACAAAACAAAGCAGCCCCTTCCCTGACAGTTGTGGGATGGTGTCAAAAAACCCCACAGCATTTCTTTGTGTAGGCAATTTGTTTATGGCCACAGCACAAAGTGAGCTGGCTACACACAGGAGGCCACCACAGATGGCAATTACAGACACATTTCCTAGCCAGGGAAGGGATTAAGTAAAGCCTTGGAGTGACTGGGTTTGTTTTTGTTTCTTTAATGTAACACATTAGGACAAGAAGTTCCTAAACCTTTTAAGTGTTTGGAGGGCAAGTGTTTTCCAGCAGTGTTCTACGTGGCTCTGGAAGGAAAGTTCAGTCTGCTCACAGCATCTGGCAGACCCACGTCAGAAGGAGTTTTAACACTGGAGGAGTCTGGGAGGTTGGCAGAGCCACAGGCAGCTCGCCCACATGTGAACAGACGTGTGACTTTGGTGTGGTCAGGGCTCCTCGCTCCCACAGGCTCAGCAGCTTCCCTTTGTGGGCAGCTGCTGGCCAGAAAATCCTTTCCTTCAAAGGTTCCTTTCTGCTTCTGGGCACCAGTAGCTGCTGGTGGAAACATCCGGGGCAGGGTGGGCAGCTTTGCACCTGCATTTGATGACACTGGCATGAGCTGCAAATGGACAAATGATGTTGCCTTAGGCTGCTCTGCAATGCTGATGATGCACGGCTGGCCCCTCTTCTCTAAGCCCCCAGGAGCAATCATGTGGGCTGGCACCATGCACGATTCTGACCTTCAACGTCGATCTCTCTGCAGAGAGACCTGCTTTTGTGGTCCTTCTCTTGGGGGGAGTGGGGCTTTAACCCTGAGGATCCTGTCAGGGTTTGCACAGCCTCAGTCGGGTCAGCTGAAGCACTGTGAGCCAGAGCAACCTGTTGTCACATGTCTGGGGGTGGTTTGACCTCGGCGAGGAGCAGGGACACCTCACTGGGGAACAGGGGAGTGCTCCTGTCAGGTCAGGGTGGGAGATAGGATGCCAGGTATTTGGGAAGAGCATAAATTCTGTGCTCATCCTACTGATCTGTGCTTGCTGCTGCTCTGCTGTCTCATGTCCAACATCTGTGTGGATCACCTGAAAAGTAGAAAGTTTGTTTTGTAACTTTTTTCTTTTCCTCACGTATTACTATTTCTAAAGGATCAAGGCATGTTTTTCCTGCCAGCCCTTGCTTGTGTTTAGGGAGGGGTTTGGCAGGCACCACAGGGATTTTCCAGCACTTGAACTCTTTTCAAAGGCTTATTTTCCATTGGTGTTGTTTATCCATTTCCTTCATTTTTTGTTAAGAACACAATTAAAGATTCCCAATATAGTTCCTAAAGCAGAGGTTTTTAGCTGTTGGTTTCTATCAGAGACTTGGAGACATGACCAGAGGCTGCTCAGGTTACGCTTTCAGTGTAAAGCCAGGGTTGCACCAATTGTCCTCCCTTCTGATTCCCTGATAAAATAATCCACAGCACAGAGGGCCATCCCCAGTTACCATGGACAGCTTAGGGGGGTCAGTGCAGCAGGCAGAAATCTCACTTCAGGGAAAGACCAGTGGGTTGCAATTGCTGCTATGAGTTGATCTTCGCAGGGCTTTCAGCAATGTGAAAGAAAGTAACATTTGTGATGCAATTATACAGTAATTTCAATTTATAGCTGAGCTAACTGTACCACATCTACAAGATCTCATCCACTGGGATGCACTTGAGTGCTAAAAAAAAGGAAAAAGGATGCCCTATTGTTTTCAAGGGTCTGTCTTTACCTTAAATAATGTGGGTTTTTTGTGTTTATTCTGCAGATTCTCGAAACAAAACAACCTCCAGTGCCCAAGATTGAATCCCCAGAGGGATATTACGAAGAGGCTGAGCCCTATGACATCTCTGTAAATGGTATATCCCAGCTAACCCTTGGTAGGGGGTTCATGTGGGAGATGGAGGACTTGAGGTTTATGAGAATCAGTAAATGAAAACGCAGATATTTCATACAGCTTTTGGGAAAAAAATTGTTTTCTGCTGCTCATCAAACTTGATATTACAGACTTAATGCTAGCTGGGAAGCAAAGACTACTGAATTACTCCAATTTTTAACTTACCAGTAGAAGTAAGTAATATGCTTGGGTCAATATAAAGTCACTGTAAAATGTTACAAACCATTGCAGGTTCTCTTTGTGTTGGTGGCTTTCTGGCAGATAGGCTGCAGTCAAACACAAGTCTCTGCTCAGGACTGAGTGGTGAAGCTATGGTGGCTTGCATTCATGTCCTAGTGCTCTAATTGTCCCCCTGGGGCTCAGAATCCGTGGCTCTGCTGGTCGGTTAGGAGTGATAACTATTTTTATAATTGGCTCTTTATTCAGCTCTGTCTCTTGTGGCAGTTTAACCATCTGTAAACTTGATTAGAAAGCCACGCTTCGTGTGAGGGGACAGCGTGTGGGTTCCCTTGCACACACTCACCGCCTGGGACAGCACCCCCAGCCATGTCCTGCAGCAGTACCACCCATGCCTGTCCCCTGCGGGCTCCCCACCCCTCTGGGAGGAGGCTGCTGCATTCAGGCTGAGCTCCAGCATTCTCACTTTTTACGATGTATTCCTGCATCCTTTTGGTGAACACCCTTCACTGAGAGATTGCCTTCCTCTGATCTGATAGCAGAGCTGATCTTGTCATCGCTTTATAATCCATTTAAGCCCTTATGAGACAGATTATATCACCCTGCTGCAGAAGCAGATCTCTGCTCGTCAGCCTTGGCTGCAGCAGAGTGTATGGCATGGGCAGAGCTGAGCGGGGAGGGTTGAGGCAAGCCAAGAAGTGAGAGTTAAGGGTGAAAGATTTGGATGTAAACCCTTGGCTGTTGAATCTGAGCTTCATCTGAGAGAAGCTGGGTCCTCTCCAGCCTCAGTGTGAACTCCTGGGCTTTGAAGCTCCGTGTCAGTGAACAGGAAGATGGTGCCTAGCTCAGATGGGAAAAGGTGCAGGCTCATCATGTCTGGGGTGAAAGATGCTGTTTGGTGCAGGGGAGAGGCCCTTCCAGCTCTGCCATGTGTTTTGCTGAAAGGCTCTGGGTTTTTTGGCTGAGGCAAGGGCTGTGATGCCCTGTGAAGTCCTCCTGCAGCTGGGGCAGCCCCAGGTGCTGCAGCCTCATCCTCAAGGCAGGGGGGTTCCAGTTGCCTGCAATGTAAGATAAAGGAGATTTCTTTTGTCCCCTGATGCCCACTGGAGAATGGGATAACATGTTAAGAACCATGGCATAAAATGGCACATGCCAGATTAGCTGGAGTACAGCCATGGATTGATGTGCTGGGATACCCAGCTTGTGTTATCCAGACAGTTCTATGAACTCAGCCTCAGTTCAGAGACTTGGCTGGCAGGAATCGTAAGTGCACACCCAGCTCCCACCTCTGCTTTTCCTTGGTAACCTGCTGCTCAGAGACACAAATACACCCAGCACCCACCCACCAAAATCTAGGCCAGTCAGATGCCGAAGGAAATGAGAGATCAGAGCTCTGCAAAAAGAGAGGAAAGCTCAGATGATGGGAGCACTGTCAAAATGAGGCAGCTCTGCGGGGCTGGCTGTGGCTGCTGTGAACAGCTGTTGCACCAGCAGGCTCCGTGTTTTACTGAGCACTCCCACAGCTGTAAGTGCAGACTGGAGCCTGTGAAGCCAGCAGAGATGGGACAGAGGATTCCAGTGATTCCTCACCATTGAGGTGTGTGGTGCCTTTGCATCCTGTGACTGCTCAGCCACCAGTCCCCTCTGCAGACCCCACCATGTACCTTCTACCCAGACCTCCTGGTGTGCTACAGAGTATGTTTTGCATGAGGAGGAGGGCAGCCTTATGCAAATCTCTGTGCTCTTTGGCAACCTCGTGTTGGAGGTGGTTCCTTGTGGGGTGAGCCAGAAGGAGGAGCAGGGAGAGATGTGGAGCAACAGGTATGTGGCAGGAGGGGGCTGCAGGGGCTCAGGAGAGGTGTGGTGTGCTGTGCAGAGGGGAGGCTGGGCAGCAATGCTGGTGCTCTGGTTTGCGATAGCCATCCACAGCTTCTCTGAGCAACTTGTGCCAGTTCCTCATCACGCTTGCAGTAAAGAATTTTTTCCTAAAATCTAAGCTAAACCTACTCCCTTTCAGTTTGAATCCATTCTCCCTTGTCCTGTCAGTGTATGCCCTTGTGAGAAGTCCCTCTGCGATACTGTTTCTGACAGTGTTACAGAATGAGCCTTGGAAGACACCCATGTGTCCCCAAACAAATAGGCATAGTGAAATCAGACAAAAATAGGAACACCACTAAAATAAGTGGGTGCACTGCCAAGAAAGGACATCAAAGCAAGCCTCCAGATGGGCTGAGGAGATAGAGGTTTCGTGCAGCATCAGGGCTGGGACTGCGAGGCACTGTAGCAAACTGTGGATGAATTAATTACAATGAAGCAGGCAGGCGAGTCTGCTGGGTCTCGGGGTCCATCTTTCATCGGCAGCATTCCCGCCCCTCCGTTGGGGACGCTCTGCCTTTCATTTTCCAGATCCAGCAAAGGCTGCTGCTTCCCCTCCCTCCTGGGCTGAAATGTGTTAAACCCTTATCAGCAGCCTTTGCCTAATTGGAGGGTTCGATAAGGAGCGGAGTGAAAATGCGAGAGAGCCAACGTGGCTGCCAACTGAGCAATAATTATTCTGGCTGAAACAGCTCATCGGCCCTGCCTGCTTTTAATTACGATGACGATGATTCTGTTTTAAAGGGAATTGCCTTGGTTGAGGGGATGGGTTGAAAACGCTGTCCCTCTTTGAAGTCTCAGCCGACCTGTGGTGTGCAGGGATGGGACAGCCCCACTGGCTGAGGGGATGGATGCCCTTGTTCTCTGCATTTGTTTATCTGTGGCTTTCTCTCTTTGTCTCCCTTTCTCTTTCTTTTTGACTGTGCAGGTCTTTTTGGTAGGCTTGCTGCGGCTGGACCCAGGCCAGGGTTGCAGGTTACTGAGGGCGTTATATATGCCACAATAACAATGGGTATGGCATGCTTTCCAAACCTGAAGTGCCTTTTTTTAACAACAGCAACAAAAAACCCCCAAAAACCCCCCAAAAACTAAGTTTTAGCAAAGATTATCAGGTGCCTCCCCCTGGATTTGCCTGTTACATGCATGGAGGGTAACCACCTCTCCCTGTCTGTTATGCACAAGGCATTATTTTTTGTGGCTTTCCCTGTGCTCAGGATGACCATGAAGAGAACTTCCCTAGCTTTTATGCCCCTGGTTCTGTCACTGGTGTGGAGCTGATGTGTGGTAATGCTGGCTGTACTGGCAAGCAGCTGTTTGGTGAATGATTGAAGGTGCTCCGCTGGGGCAAAGCCAGATTGGGAGTGTAAGATGGTTGGAGCTTCCTGCATCATGGCATTGATTTAGCTCCCTGGGAGCTCAGGGGAAGACCCACAGGAAAGCAGAGGTGGATTTAGATAAAGACATCCAAGATCGTGGCCGCCACCGATGCCTGAGCTGTATGACTCAGGACTCAGTGAGCCTTAGTAGTGACCACAGGGCTGTCACAAGCCACCAGGCAAGGCTTGTCCCAGTTTGCCCACTGCACAGCCTGGTAAACACCTTTCCTTCATGAGGCTGTAGCACTGTCACCAGGCCAGCAGTGGCTGCAGTGCTCTTCTGTACTTGAAGAGCTCATCTCACGAGGAACCACGCATGTGGTTGGGTTTGATGCACAAAAGAGCACCCAGAGCATCTCAGGAGCAAGGTGGCAGCCTGAGACCTACTGCTTAGGTGAGGGGCACCAGAGACTTCCAGAAGGGGCCAGAGGGGTGGCTAGTGATAGCCCCATGTGGATAAGGAGGGAGATTTGGAAGATGAGGTTCTCTTTGGCATCTTTGCTGCTGCTGCATATGGAAAGGTTCCTTAGCAGTGCAGAGGTTCAGCTTCTTGGTGTTTGTAGGGTTGAGAAGCCCCTACACTTTTACTCCACCTGAATTTCTGCAGAGGGTGCCTGTGGACCCTCTGCAGAAAGGGTCTGCATAGTGAGAATGCACTGAGGGGGCTAAAGTTTTTCCATAAAAGATGGACAGTTTGATAGGCTGAGAGTATGGAGATGGTGAGGCAGTTGTGTGCTCCATTCAGAGACTTTGAAAGGGAGTATTTGCTTTTTAAAAAGTTTGTTTAATTGGTGCAGTTTGGGTCACTTGAGGGAGGTTATAGAGTGAGATTTCTCTGGGGGTGAGAGTGTAGCTTTGTTAACTGCATCTCAGTTCCTTTTATTTAAAGGACAAATAAACCCAACTGAAATGTTCTTCAGTGAAGCTCCTAATGGCTTTTTCTTTCTCTTTTCTGACTGCTTTTCTTCTTTTAATCTGCACCAATCTGATACTGTTATTTTTGTGTAGATAGTAAGATTTGGTGAGAAATCAAATTAGATTAAATTCTAGTGAGAGAAACTTAACAATATTCCTCCATGCTGTTTGGCAGGACAAGAATGCAAAACCCTGCACAGATGCTGCCCAAATCTCACCACCTTGCTCTGTGAGCTTATCTTGTGACTTAGAGCTGTAAATGCCAGCAGAGCACTGCAAATTCCCCTGCAGTCAGGGGGAACATTTTTAGTGTTTCTGATGAGCCTGGTACCAATGATTAGCTTGAAAACTCCAATAATCTGCGATGCATTAGAGCCGAGTATTGACAATTCCAAATCATCCTAGTAACATTGCAATCCATTTAAGAATGGACATAAAAAGTGTTGTTACTGCGCCTGACATTTGCCACTTATGACTAATTTTTGGTGCTGCAATAGTGTGTTACTTCAAAGCCCCTTGCTGTCCCTTTAGATGCCGAGGAGAGAGAGAGGGACCTGTGAGACCAGAGAGGGGAAGTGAATGACATCTCCAAATACAATAGATCATTGCTTGCTGCATGGCCTTGCAAATACCATTTTTACTTCTGGCATTTAGAGGACAAGGGCTGATTGTAGCTTGCTGTTGCCTTAAAAACTGTGCGTGTTTGGCTTGAAGTGGAAAAGTAGTAAAAGCATCTTTGGGGGAAAAGCAGCAAACATCAGGAAATGTCTAAGGGAATGTTCTCAAATTTGTGGTCAACTGAGAAGTGTCTTTTGAGTGTTTGCCAACAGAGGCTATTAGGCACAAAATACTGCAGTGAGATTCATATTGGGCGAGAAAGAAAAAAAGGATCTATGAGGATAATTTTCCTATTCATTATCCTCCTGTAGGAGAGCCTCAAAAGACACATCCCTGCACTGGAAGCTTGTGCATGTGTGAGCATGGCTGAGGGAAGCATTTGACTCAGAGTTGTTCTAAAAATGGATGTAATGATAGAGTTTTGCTTTTGTTATAGAAGATGGTGAAGCTGTTAGTAGTTCCTACGAATCTTACGATGAGGAGGAGAGCAGCAAAGGCAAGTCAGCAACCCATCAGTGGCCATCCCCAGAGGCCACCATTGAGCTGATGAAGGATGCCCGTATCTGTGCCTTCCTGTGGAGAAAGAAGTGGCTGGGACAGTGGGCAAAACAGCTGTGTGTTATCAAGGACACCAGGTTGCTGGTGAGTAGATCCTCTGCTCTCTGTCTAAAATAATCTGGTTTTATGAGCTGGGGAAGGAAGTGGCATCTCAGACCATGTTAACGAGCTGGCAAAAAACAAAGTACCCTTAGAAGTAATGCTTCATAAACCATGCCCTGGAGATTTGGGGATCTTATTCCATTTTCAGAAAGAATGTGGGCATGGGATTGCTGAAGGGGGCACAAGGACACATTTGTGGCTAAAATCCCAATCCCCAAAAATGTCTAGGGATACTTTTTGGGGGAAAATTTTGAGGTGGTTGAGCAGAAGGGATACTTATCCCATACTTGATCCTATGTCAGTAAAAGGTATTTCAAACTGTGCACTCAGATGTATGTGTATCTGTACACACAGGGATGTCCTGTGTGTAGTCTGTGCAGACTTTTTAGGACACAGCTTTGTGGAACTGTAGGACATCCTTGTGTTCAGTGTACTCAATGCATGTGGCTGCACTGAGTCACTTACGGGGTTGAGTTCGTACCAGTGAGCAGGAAGGTTCCTGCTCTGCCTCTCACCTGCCCCCATCTTCCTTCCCCAGTGCTACAAGAGCTCCAAAGACCACAACCCTCAGCTCGACGTGAATTTGCTGGGCTGCACTGTCATTCACAAGGAAAAGCAAGTGAAGAAGAAAGAGCACAAGCTGAAGATCATCCCCACGAACGCCGATGTCATCGTGCTGGGGCTGCAGAGTAAAGACCAGGCAGAGCAGTGGCTCAGGGTCAGTGACACCATCAGGACTTGTCCCACTGGTGCTCCCGTGCTTTGCTGGGAGACCAGCTCTTATCTCAGCCCTGTCCTTGCGTGCTCTGGCTCCCTTCCTCACTGCAAGCCTTTATACAAATATACCACTTCATTTTCATATCACAGGACAGATTCTTCCTGCAGCTCTCTGCCGCCTTCAGTGTGCTGGAGGCCACGTGGAGACCTCTCAGCCCAGCTGCTGTGCCAGGGGGGATGTCTGGGGTGGGTGCCCAGCATGAATTGTCTGAGGGCAGGGATAAATGGGGCCCTTCCCCTGAGACCAGCAGCAGGAGGAGGAGCCTTCCTGGAGCTCAGGACAGCCACGGGGCTGTGAGACGCCAGGGCTGCCTTTGCTGGCAGCCTCTCCCAGCAACTTGGATCCAGCAATTTCTGCTGGATGCCTGATGCAACACCAGGACAGTCCCCAGGGTCACAGGGACAGTAAACTGTGGGTCTCCCAGGCTGCTGTGGTTTTGCCTGTCCTAATTGGAGAAGATTAATTGATCTTGTTACTGCAGCTTTCTCACAGGCTTTGGCTTCCCCTTCTGCACAGGTAATCCAGGAGACCAGTGGTCTGCTCTGTGAAGGAGGCAGTGAAGGGAACCAGTACATCCCAGACTCGCAGCGTCTCAGTTACCCAAAGGTACCTCTTGTCTCTACAGACAGAACAAGCACTTAGGCTTTTCAGCCCTATTCCTTTAATAGATGGTAGTGTAGGTGCCTTAATTTTAGCTAAGCAAAGACTGATATGAGTGTAACCAGACCCCTGTACTGCTGAAAAGGAGCGTTCTTGGAGCCATCCTAATTTTCATTTGCGTCTTAGTTTTGTTGCCGTATCTCCCCTCCCAGACTAACTCAGTGTTTGGCTCCCCACTATCTAGGGCAGCATCTGCTATCTCATTCAGTGGGATGGTTGTGTTCCCCAAGAGCTTTGGAAGGGACATAGACCCTTGGATGCCAGGGCTTGGGCCACTAATCCAGGTTTAGGTGACACTCCCCTGGGAGCAGCTTGTTCCAAAACAGTGGGAGGACAAAGAAACTTTCATGTCTGGTGGACACCCAAAATGGACCTGTTTGGGCACCTGGCTGGTTCCTCTGCCCATGCCCCCTACAGGGACTGTCAAATGCCCCCATAAGCCAGGCTGCAGGGCAGGAGGCCATAGGATGGCACCAGTGGTGCCACTGTGTCACCTCAGAGGTGAGCCCAGCTGGGGTGGGGCATGTTCAGGAGCAATGGGAAGGGCACAGTGTGAGTGAGCTGGCTGGGGATGTCTGGGTGAAAGCATCTGCTACAGAGAGAGTGGGCCCTCTTCATATGGGAGAAGGGGAAAAAGGTCTTTGCAGCACGTTCTGGCTGGAAGAGCGGGTCACCTGCATCTGTGGAGCTTGTGCCTGGTGCTTGTTGACAGGTGGAGGTGTCCGAGAGATACTCTGCAGCCTCGGAGAGCGGGAGCAGCACCGACGGCCACCCAGAGACAGCTGAGACAAAAGATGGTAAAACCTCGCCCTGGGAATGACAGGGAAAACCTTGACCCTGCATGGGGCCAGGGCTTCTGCAGCTTCTGCCACTGCCACCTCAAACAGACCTGATGAAAGCTGCGTGTGCATTCACTGCCTGGGGATTTGATATTCTTACCAGGATTACCTGTTGATTCCACAGCCTTATTCACACACTGACTGATGTGCTCAGCAGGAAAATGCTGAAGAGGCTATTTGGACATAAACTTTTCCCCTCCCCACCCTGCATCCCTGTTTTAGAGAGGAAAATACTTGAATATAGTAAAGGCTTGTGGGTAATGGTTCTTAATTAAATTCTTTGTGGTGTAGGAGAGTGAAGGGAGGTTGGTACCTGCACAGCAAGAGCTGTGCAAACACTTCCCACTACTCCTGCAACAACTGGCCTTTGGTCAGAGCTAACCCACATGTAAAGCAATACAGACCAGCATCTTCCACAAATCCCTAACTGAGCTTACTGGTGCCATCTTGCTCCTGAACTCCCTGGGCTTTGGACTTTTCCAGCCTGTCCCCGAGTTGCAGGTCTGCCCTCTGCAAGGGATGTGTGTGAGGTGGGGGCAGGACCCCCAGCTGGGACAGCAGGCTGGGAGCTGGGAAAGCCACGCATGTGTCTTTTTCATTTCTGGTAGTTAAGAAGAAGGGCACAACTGGCCTGAAACTGAGCAACCTGATGAACCTCGGGAGGAAGAAGTCCAGCTCCCTGGATAGCCCAGAGAGATCCCTGGAGACTTCGAGTAAGTGGCAGCATGAGTCCCTCTGCAGGGCCTTGTCTCAGGGCTGGATCTCAGTGTGCAGGGCAGGATGAGCACCAGACATCCTCCTCAAACATGTCTGTGCCAGGTGGTCCTGCCAGCAAATCCATGCAGATTGTGGTGCCTGTGGCTCACAGGGTGACCCAAGAGGAAGGGTGGGTAATACCAGCTATGCACCTGGGACCAACTTTGTCCAACCATCTGCAGTCACCTTGCTGCTCCAAACCTATCCTGAATTTCAAGGGTCTCATTTTCAAGATTTTTACCCTTTTCACCCTGTTTTGTATGGCTAGGACAGCTTGTCTTTGTGCTTCTGCTCTTTTTTGGTGCCTCTGGCTTCGCGTTGTGTGGTGATCTTGTAACTTATGCAATAGATATCCCCATGCACACAAATTAATATGGATTAAATGGAAAATGTGTCTAAGTAAGCTGTGCTTGCTTGCAGGTTACCTGAACGTGCTGGTGAACAGCCAGTGGAAGTCACGGTGGTGTCAGATAAAAGATGGGCACCTCCATTTCTACCAGGACAAGAACCGAAGCAAACTGGCTCAGCAGCCCCTGAGTTTGGCAGGCTGTGAAATCATCCCAGAGCCAAGCCCTGATCACCTTTACTCCTTCCGCATCCTGCACAACGGGGAAGAACGCGTTGTTTTGGAGGTAGGGTGTCCATTTCCAAGAAAGCTCTGCTTGAAGTCATCAGCTTGGGTACCTTGGGAGGTTTAAATGCCATTGAGTTCCTCCAGAGGAACCCTCAGTCCAACAGAACAGAGCCTGAAGAGCAGGAGTTTGGTTCATCTGCCTGTGGTCACCTGGAGCGTGTCCCACCCCGCTGGTAATCTGGGCTGTGTCTGATGCTGGCACCTCCAGAGGACCATTCAGCCTTCATCTTAGGCACCCTTACTTAGGGTGGGATGTGGGATCCTCTGCAGATTCCCATCTCTCTCCACTGAATGCAGGATAACCTTGGATAATTAAGTTCTGTGGAGTGCATTGCAGATGGTTAATGTTAGATGAGAAGAATGCTACTTTAGGGATTTAAGGCTGTGTTTAGGAGGAACAGAGAACTTCATCATCTTTTGACAGCAGAGCCCCAAAGCCATGGGTCACGCATCCCAAGTAAGCCTATCACAGATCTGCCCCTGAAAGTGCAAGTGAATTCATCTCCATCTGTTACTTTCCTTTGCCTGCATCCAGGACTGTTTATCTCTAATCTTACTTCTCTCTGACGACAGCATGATTATAGTAGGAGGTGGACAATGTGAGCCATTTCCTGTATTTTTCCAGTGGGTGGAATATTTATAGCTAAACCACTGACTTCGAGGGCACGCCGTGAAACTGGAAGATGTTTTTGTTTAGTTTCTGATTCAGGGTATGTCTGTATCTAAGAAATTTTGCCCAATTACAGATGTGAAGAAGAGGTGCTGGGAAAATTTACACTTTGTGAATGGAAGAATCTGTATTTTGTTGGGATGTCAGACTCAATGTACAGACTGGCTGGCTGGCAGGCTTCCCAGGGACTGAAGTCTCTGCTAAATAAAACAGACTGAAAGCTTAAAATATACTTTCCAGTTTGGAAAGTGTATATATATTCACTTGCCCTGAATTTTACTTTGTGGTTACTGCTCTGACTCCTTAAATCAATGCAAAAGGTGGCTGCATCAGCCAACTTCTTCTTGCTTCAGGTGGAGTCCCCTGCACTGGGAGGTGTGTGTGGCTGTTTGCTAGAGCTGACTTCATGGCACAGAATTTAACTCTTCATGTTGCAAAATGCCAGACTGCTCACTGCAGCCGGGCATTTGATACTGACCACGTTAAAGCAGCGGACTCTGATGGTTTAAACTCTTCCCTTCCCCTCTCCCTTCTGCAAAGAGCCCTGGAAGGGGTTTGTGCTCCGGCAACGGGACCTCGCAGGCTCGGGTCTCCTTGCCTCTGTTTTGGCAATGCCATTGCTGCACTCTGCTGGTGCAAAATAAAACCCGCAGGCTTTCCTCACCCAAAGCTGCTCCCTGCCAGCATCTCCAGCCCCAGAGACTTCTCATGCTCTTGTAGACAGCTGAGTTGATCACCACTGAAAGGAAAATGCAGACTGACTAGAGATTTTAGGAAGGAGCAGAGCGAAGAGCTGCATTTATGTAGCTGCCAAATTTTTGAATCACTCCATACACAGAGCTGTACTTTTAATGCAGCCTCAGGTTTATTATTAATACCTAGCAGTTCATCTTTCCCCTTGGAAGCCCAGGGGATTGCCAGCATGCTTCCCTACCCAATCTAAGCCCACATCAGCCCTGTGTGTGCAGAGAAACTGCTGCTGCAACCTGTCCTGTCTGTCTGATCCCCCTGCAGGCCAAGTCCTCGGAGGAAATGGGCCACTGGCTGGGCCTCCTCTTGTCGGAGTCGGGCTCGAAAACAGACCCTGAGGAATTTACCTACGATTACGTGGATGCTGACAGGGTTTCCTGCATTGTGAGCGCTGCGAAGAATTCCTTCTTGTATGTCAGGGGTAACGGGCTGGGGCTGCCTGGGGCTGGTGGAGGGGAAGCAAGCCAGAGCAGGGAGCTCTCCCCTTGTGGGAGGTTGGCTGCCATGGGAATTGGTGGTAAATTCACAGCTGCAGCTCAGTGGCTTTCTCTTGGGACAGGAGAGCACTTACTGTCCCACCAGTGTGCATCTGGCCTGAGCTGCAGCTTGCCATGGGGCATGTGGCTGGGTGGCTGTCACAAAGGCAGGTTGGGCTCTCAGCCACCCAGCCCATCGTGCCACTGGGGCAGAGTGACTGTGCTGCTGTGGCTGAGGGCTGGGCAGGAAAGGAAAGAGCCGAGGGGAAATGCAGCACCACTCTGGTGGGTGCTGCTTAATGGACAACAGCAGCAGGAATCACGCTGCTTTGTGTGGCTCTGCCTTCTCCTCTGCTGCACCTGGCTGCCTGGCCTTGCCCAGACCTCAGGACTGGTGTTCTCAGATGTCCAAAAATGCAGCACTGCAGAGCCATGCAGCCAATCCGATCCCTCCTGATGGGATGTCCTGCTGCCTGTTCACAGCCTGATGCAGAGGAAATACTCTGAGCCCAACGCCTACATCGACAACCTGCCCAAGGGCAGGATGCAGCAGGACGAGCTGTACGACGATGTGGATCTGCCAGACCTGCCTGTGGTAAGACAGAGGCCCTGCTGCAGGAGCTCTGGGGGGACCATGGCAAACATCTGGCCACGGGGAGTCTCCAGCAGTGAAAGGCAGGGTTCCCAACGGTGGTGAAGGGGATTCCCAGCCCCTGGGGAAATCCTGGCTTTTGCAATGGAGCAGAACCAAGTGCTGGAGAGGAGTTGCTAAGGAATGGGAGAGAGGTTTCCAGAAAGGGGCTGTAGGGATCCTCAGGCAGCTGGGATAAAATTCTCCATAAAATTTCATCAGCAAACATCATGGATTATTTGGTGATAATGGGCTTTTTGGAGCCTGGCCTTTCAAAATTGCTTTTTATGCCTGTAAGAGCAAGTCCTATGTGTAAGGACAAGAAAAATAGGCCATGCTGGGGATGGGACTGTTACCTCAGGAAAGGCAAAGAACATGGCAGGGGTTGCTGGATGTACAACAGTGTGATATCCTTGCATGGGGCTGCTGCTACCATCAGAGAGACCTATTGAAGGAAAACAAGAGGGGCCTTTCCTTCAGTACCTCGAAAAACCCTCTGTGGAATGACTCAGAGACTGGGGCTTTAGTTCCTCCAAGATGTTTGGAAAATTCTCCAGATTGCCTGAGATGGTGCTGCTCTGCAGCAAGATGTTCTTGTGCTTCTGGTTGCTGCAGATGTTCTCTTTTGCAGGAAGAAGTGCCCAAGAGTGAGAGCAAATTGGAGGGGGACCAAGACAGAGTGTATCTGGATCTCACCCCAGTGAAGTCCTTCCTACACTGTGCTGGCAAGATGTCATGCCAGTCTTCACCCCTCAGCTCACCATCTTTAGAAAGGGCTGCCACCAAGGCTGCCCCAGAGAGCACAGCCGAGACAGCCCCCATGGCTAAGGAAGCTGAGCCCTGTACTAAGGCAACAGAGACATTGGAGCAGGTACTGTCCAAACTGTGGGGCCAGGCGTAATCAGTGAGCCAGCTCCCTACACCTCATCATCCCACTCTTTTGTTTCTCCTTTCCAGAAACACCCAGAGAAGCCAGAGCCCGAGGAGGCTGTGCCACGGGTGCCTGCTGTCAAAGTCCAGACCCAGCAGCAGAACATTGCCTTCCCCCAGGCGGCCCCCGAGGTGCCAGCGGGCACAGTTCCAGTGGGCAGTCCCCAGCTGGTGCCTGCACACCGGCCCAAGATGCCACTGCCAGGTGAGTGGGCTGCTCAGGTAGCCCAAGGGTGCTTAGAGAGAGCTGGTGCCCTGTGCTTTGACTAGCCTCTGCTCCACAGCAGTCTGTATGCTGAGTCTTGTGGTTGGTGGCTTTCCAGACCCTCACTTTTGTTTTCAAGCACCTGAAAAGGTTTTCTCCCTCCTGCTTTTTTCCCCTGACTGAGCTTGTTTTGGTGGGCTGTGTTTCCAGCAGCAGCAGTGGAAACCAAGCTCGGCAAGAACAGGACGGAGGCAGAGGTGAAACGGTTCACGGAGGAGAAGGAACGGCTGGAGAAGGAGAAGGATGAAATCCGGGCTCAGCTCACCCAGCTGCGCAAGGAGAGACGGGAGCTGAAGGAAATGCTTGGGGGCAGCTCAGGTAGAGCAGGGCAAGGTGGGATGTCTGGAAATGAGCCAGGGTGGGGCTGTGGGGAAAGAGAGGGCAATGAACCTGGCCCTCCTGGGACTGGAAGGGATGGGGGGAACCTGGTGCTTTGAGCCAAACCACGTAACCCAGATTGCACTAGAGCAAGAGCCATAGTCCCTCTTGGGGCACAACACAAGGAGAACGTACAGGAAATGCTGTGATCCCTGCTCCCCTCAGGAGGTTCCCAGCAGGCACCAAGGTTCCTCTCCCTTCACAGACAAGAGCCTGGAGCAGAGGCTGAAGGAGATAGACGAAGAATGCAAAAGGAAGGAAAGCCAGAGAGTGGACCTGGAGCTGAGCCTGGTGGAGGTGAAGGAGAACCTGAAGAAGGCGGAGTCTGGCCCGGTGACACTGGGCACGGCTGTGGACACCACCCACCTGGAGAACACAGCCCCACGGGTACGTGGGGCACCCCTGGGATGCACAGCAGCTTCCTGGCATCTAGGCAGTTACACTGTGTCAGCCTGGTTAAAAATGTAATAATTAATAATAGCATCATTAGTGCAATATGCGATCTTGCATAAATGTACAGCTTATATGTATGTATTAATTCTTATATATAAAATATACATAATGTAATAATAATCTAATGAGGTAACAGCAGTAATGGGGAAGTGAAAGGGGGCTAGGGCTCAGGAGACTGACTGTATTTTCCTGTGGGACCTTGAGCAACACCCTCCAGAGCCATGCAGGTCTGCACTCAGCTCCTGCACTTGGCTGAGCTAAGGGATGGTTTTTGCAGGAGGAGATTCAGGCATCTAAATTCCTTCTTGGGAACTTGTTTCCCATGAAATGGAGATCTTCACCACCTGGACCCTGCTCTGTACATCTACTTAAGTCCTCAAAACCCAAACACACTACAGACCCCCCTGGTATTTCTTTGAAATTGGCATGTCACTGAAACAATGCTTCTCAGTGCAAATGGGATGACGCTGTGACTAGGAGATGGTGGGAAAGGGCAGCAATCTCTCTCAGTAGTCTGTAGTCATAACCATTTCTATGATTTTTATTGTAGGTTCAGGCAAAAAGTGCCAGTCCAGCAAACAGCGCAGAGAACTCACCGGTCAATTCGGCAACGGCTTTAAAAAACCGGCCTTTATCTGTTATGGTCACGGGGAAGGGAACAGTCCTACAGAAAGCTAAGGTAAGGTGCAGCAGAAAAATCCGTCTGGGACAGGCACTGCTTTTCCCTTCTGGCAGTGGAGCAAACTGGCTGTGGTGGGATGGGGTTGTGGGGGGTCTCACATCTGGGAAACACCCCTGACCAACACAGTTCAGAGCACATCAGCCTGGTTTTCCTCCAGTCTTTTCACCTGGGCTTGCCTTGCCTACAATTTAAATGAATAAATACATGCATTGTTTATAACTTAGAGACATCCCTGACCCACCCTGCAGCCAAAACCACCCGGGGACCAGATGATCATGTTAATCCTGTGCACTTTATGGCTACTGTGGCTTGCCTGATTTGCGTTTCGACTAATTTGCCTTTATTCCTTGGCAGGAATGGGAGAAAAAGGGAGCTAGTTAGAAGCACATTGTTCAGAGATGGACTAAAGACTCGAATTGCCCACGCATGGCCCAGGGGATTCAACCATCTGTCGGTGGAGGTTGGGTGTTCCACACCACCACACACCAAGTGCCTCCTCCACGTCGCGCCAGGGGCTCAGATGCAGCACTGGAGTCAGCAGCTGCTGCTAACGAGTTATCCCAAAAGAACTTGCTCTTTCCAGACAAATCCCAATCACGTAGCTAGAACAATAACAACCAGTGGCAATCCTTCCATCAAAGTCCTAACCCAGCTGATGTAAACAAGAATGTTACTGTACATAGGGGTGTTTTGTGTATTTCTACTCTGAAGGTTTATCAATGAGTTATTAAGGTTTCTATATTAGTGACTGTAGTGGATTCAGAAGGGGCCTCTACTATTCCTCAGCCTGATGGGTGTCATCCTGTCCTGATAAATTGGAGTCAACTGAAGTCTCACCTGTCTTCCTGCCAGTTATCACTCAGCTGCATTTCATCCAGCCTTCAGTCAAGGGCTAGCCCCACATGTGACCAATGCTTCAAACATGAATGAGAAGCACACAGCAGCCTGTCCAGGGCATTTTTTATCAGTGTCGTGATGCATTCCAGCATCTCCTACCAGCTGCAGATTTGCTAGAATATTGAGCTGCTCACCATCTTGTGCTGTAAGCTGTGTTACAGACTGGCAGCACCAAGAGCTCTGGGCACAGAAGATCTGCCAGGCAGATTCAGTTAATTTTCTTGAAGATCTTACTTCACCTGAGGAGTTAGTTCTGGGGAAAAAAAAGAAAAGAAAAAAGAAAAGAAGTTGCATTTGAAGGCTTGCTCAGCTGTTTTATGGGAAAGCTGGATCCCAGTGTATCCTTCAGGGCTTGCCCTTTCCCAAGAGAGGGGAGGTAAAGCTGTCCCCATGTTCCTGCCTCAGCTGTGCTGGTGTCTGTTCCTCACAGAGCTGCAGCTGTTGAATGTGCTGAAGACATCCCTGTGCCCCTGAGTCCCTCCCCACTGGAGGGCTGAGCAGCCTCCCCTGCAGTAAGGCTGCACTGCCAGGGCTCTGCTGAGCTGCTGGCCACCTTGGTGCTGTCACCCTTAGTTCCTAATCATTAATACTGCCTTTGGGCCCTGGCAGTATGGCCCACAAAGCCCACCCCTCTCTACCCTAGCCAAGCTTTCTAAGGAAAGATGTTGGAGATTTGGAACTGCTGAACATAGAGACAGTGAAATTTGAAGGGTGGTAGGGGATTGGCAGAAATCTATGCACTCCTCTCCTCCCTGTCACCTGCTGACATGGCTGATGGCCTGGTGACACCTCTTCCTGTCTCATCTGATGGCCCTTCAGCCTCGGAACCCAGGCTCAGTAACTGGGTTGACTGGATGGGACTGGAGCTGTTTTCCAGCCCTACAAACTTAAAGCAGCACCAGTTCCCTGGATGGGTTGTCCCTGGGGTCCTGTGGCTACACCAGAGCCAGGGTAAAGGCAGACAGGGAAGCTGTTGTACCTTCCTCACCCTTGAGAATCTTTGACAGGCCTGAGACCACCATAAAGGGCTGTTCTTCCTTCACACAAAGACCAAACAGCCAGTGGGATGAACAGGGCTGTGATGTCCAAAGCTGGTGGTGTCACTGGGGTGAGTGAATGTCCTGACAAGGGGTTCTGGGCTTACTTGCCCCTACCACAGAGCCAGGGTGCAACAAAACACTTGGTCAGGGTATCCTGCAAGCAGGAAAGGTGACCTTGCTCCAATTTTTTTACTCTTAATTTCCACTCTGGTGCAGATGGAGGAACTGCTAATCCCAGGCCTCAGGAGCCTCAGCTGTCAGGTTGTCCCTGTGCAAGGTTTTGCATGTAGGAAAAATTCATGCAAATAAACTGCTGCCTCTTCTGGTTCAGGACTCTGGGGACTTCCTTCTCCAGAAGGCCACAGACTCCATGAAGCTTTTTTTTTTGACCCATGATGAGCTGGCAAGAGACCCTCTCCATACCCTAAAGATCTGTGTAGTGCCATGCCCTTGCTGTACACCCCGCTGTCATCTTCCAGAAGTTGTCCAGACATTTCACAGTGGTACTGAGACAGCGATGGACAAGAGCAGCTCTGCTTTCCCCTTCACAGCCCAGTCAGCTTCAGTGGTCCTGCTGGGATGTCTCCATGAGGGAATGGTAAACATAGGCAAGTCCTGAACAACACACTTTCCCCAAACAAGAAATGTTAAACAATGTCTCTGTGTCCCCATTGTTTTCCTAACTCAAGGCATTTCCTTTGTTGTAACTGTGACCTATAAAGTGGCGCTTTAGAGGGTTTTATAATAAAATGTTGAGTATATTATGTTACCAGTGTTTTTCTCAGTAATGGGGCTTGTCCCTGCTCTGCTTTCAAGTAGATTTCAAGTACATCAAATACCCAACATCATTAGTTACTACAAATCCTTAGCTATGCAGTCTACAACTGCAATGATCTATAGCTTAAATAGTAGTGACTGCACTGTCAAGTAAAACAATTTTCGGAGATGTAACCCACTGAAAAACAGCAGTAACCCCGACAGTTTACATGAATACGTGTAACAGAATCCTGCCGGTATCTCTGTAGCACAGTCCTCTTGCACAGAACCAGCAGTGAAAAACCTTCCAGTACCTTCCTCCGGCCACTAGATAGCAACTGTGTGCAGGCTTAGTGCCTGCTGCAGTCTGAGGGGAAGCCGGGATGGGCTTTAGCTGGGAAGGTAGGAAAAAAGTTATTAAAACAATTGAGGCCTTTACAGTACGGACACCAAAACAGACAAGTCCAGTGAAATATCTCCTGGTAGCTCCAGTCCCACAGAAAGCTTAGGGAGCCACTGTAGCTGCAGCACAAAGTCCTGGGGAAGGTCCCACTCCCTGGCCTCTCCTATCCCACCCCTTTACACAAACCTGCCAATGAGCTCCTTAGTGTCCTGTCAGTCTCTGAGCCCAGGAATCCCCAAATAACTCGATTTGGGGGGCTGCTTTTGTGCACTGAATGGACAGCAGCAGCAGTTGCTTTTGTCCTTCCCCAGCATCGCTGCCCCATCACCTACAGCTGCTTTAGAACACCTCTGAATCAGCTCCAGCTGATGAAGTTACTGCTTTGTTAGTCATTCCAGTGCAATTCTCACCTGTGCACACTGCCACCATGGGGCCTGCAGTGTCCCAAGCAGAATTCTGTATTTTTCTAGAGGGAGGTTTCCTGCTACATACCATTTTCCTTAGCAAGTTTCTCACTTAAGTATCTCCACAGTTCTTGCTTTGGGTACACAGAACAACCCCACAACAGCTCTTGGGGGTTCCTGACTAGCACATGATTTTCCAGTAAGACAAAAGTGATAGATTTTAAAGGAAAAAAAATTACCTCCTATTAGTGGAGAAGTTGGCCTGAATGTTTATGTAAGATGGCTCAGGTATGAATCAAATTAACTCACTTTTACTGCAGAGTAAGACTGCAGGGGTTTTTGAAGCTGAAGAAGCCAGCTGGCTTTAGAGGGAGCACCAGCAGACCTCTTACAAGCTGACCTTGACTTTTGGTATGCAGAGAGAATGGAGCAGTGGGGTCAAACCCCAGCTTCCCTCTGCAGCCTTTACAGTACAGGCACCACACAACATTTACTTACCACTAACAGGCATGGTTTTGCTTGCTGGGGGGAGGTAAGACTAAAGGGGGTGAAAATCACCGCACTTACTTAAATCCCATTTTTCTAAAGGAGAAACAGGCTCTCTCCTGAGGTCAGCACGTGGCCCAGCACCAGCCAAGGCTCACCCAGCAATCCTCCAGAGCGAGAGTAATTCACAGCTCTGTTAGTAACAGCAGCCCAGACATCTAATGACAACCTGGCACGGGCAGAGCCTCTGAGCTGCTCTGATGCCAGACAGGATTAGTGCTGCCTTTGCAGGGGACCCCTCAGTGCCCATGCCAGCCTCAAATATCGACCCAGCCTTAAGGGAATGAGCTCCAATCAGGTAAAGTCTCATTAAATATTTCTGATGGAATCAAAGCAAGTCTTTGAGAGTGAATTTAATAAGGGATCATGTCAGAGACCCAAGCCACTTACCTACTTACTCTTTTTAAATTAAAATTTACAAGAGAAAGGGCCTAGAAATTAGCCAGGATCTTCAACTCGAATTTTTAAAAATAAAACAGCTCCAAAAACTGCTCAGCAGTGTCCTTCTAGCCTGTGGGATCAGCAGGTCTCTCCAAGACCATATACACTAATTAGCTAAGCCTGGCTTTTCCCCTCCCCTCCCAATGCCCCACCACCTTCTTACCTTGCAGAGTGCTTTGTCCCATACAAAAGGAGAGCTGGTGGGTGCTGCTGCTGCCAGAGAATGTCTGAGCATCTATCCAAGGCTTCAGGAACCACCTGCTTTCAGGAGGAGTGCCAGGAGGAAGGTCACAGTCACAGCACACATAGATCCCTGACATGTGGGGATCCCTGGGGCACTCTGGGCACTGAGACCTCAGCCAGGTGTACTCAGAGCCCAAAAACTGGGGTTAGAAACCAGCTTTCCTGAGCTGCTCCATGAGTTTCCAATCTCTCACATCATTTCTACTTGACAAACTGATGCACAGAGGTAGATACATCCTGTCCAGCCTTAAAATGTTGTCTCTAGCGTGAGATTTTGCAGTCTGTGCTTCCTGAATCCCCCAGAGATACGTGTGTACCTGTGGTGCTTAAAACCAGCAGGATGGTAAAAATGCAGGGTTTCCCCAGCTCAGGACCCAGGCAAGCTTGCTTTGTCCCCCCTGCAGCCCGTGCATGCTAAAAACTTAATACCTGTGCATTAAAATAAAGAGCTCACAAAGATGACACCACATCGCATTTGCCACAAGGCAAAGTGCTCAGCAGCAGCACTGTGCAAACTGTCCTGCAAACAGCACAAGGAAAAGGCTTTAAGCACTTGTAAAGGCCAGGAAAGCATGTCCCAGCTCCAGAGCTGCATCCCAGGCAATGTAAATACACTGCTGTTTGAGAGGGCAGACTGATCCCTGTGAGGAGTGAGCTAATGATGCTGTTAGGCAAACGATGGCACAGAAACTCCCAGGGAGCTGCAGACACACCAGGGCAGCGGGGTGAGATTGGGGGGGGCTCCCTCAGACCCTTCACACAAACGAGGATGCACAAGGAGGATGCACAAGGAGGTCAGGGAGACTTCTGAGAGCAGTCTGGCTGGAATCCAGCCAGCTCCACAGGCACTTTTGCACCATACCATGAACCACATCTTTGGTGTGAGTCTGATCAAGTCCATTCTCTCCAGATGAAGAGAAGACTGGCAGGTTAATAGCAGAGGCAATGCTGAGCTACAGCCATGCCTAAGTAACATTAATAGATTCGTTTCCCTTTGTATCCCAAATGTCAGCCCTTCAACTAAGCCTCTATTCTGCCGTGCCTTAGGACACAGACAATCTACCAAAGTGACAGGGACAAGAAAGGAGAATTTCCTCTTTCTCCTAGCCTGGTTTCTCCCACAAGGCACGACAGTGCTTCTCCTGTCTCAGTGCCAGCTTTCATCCCTGAGAGTGCTTTCAGACCATTCTTCTTTTGACAACAAACCTGCTGAGCAATTTGTGTCTCTCTTTGTCCATCCAATGTTGCTATTCAAACACGAGGCCAGGACATCTGGGTAGAGGGATTTTTCTTCTTCTGGGAACAATAGACACTATTCTCACGAGCACTGGCAGTCACAGTTAATATCTCTGCCTTGGCTCTGTGCAGACCTGGTTGTGCTCTCCTGAGGTGACAGACACCATGGGAAAGTCAGCAGAGAACAACCCAATACTGGGAACCATGGGGATTGGGGGAGCAGGTATGTAAATTATACAGGTTTGTGGGCAAAGTGATCTAGTGATGCAGTGAGGCTGATGCTCCAAAAGATGTGGCCAAACTGTCTCTGGAGACATGTGAACCATCACACCCCAATAAATTCAGACAAGAAAGCAGCATGGACAATATATGAAACAGAATAGAGGCTTGTAATCAGTTCTCCTTCCTCTTCCTCTGTCTTCCTGCATGTAACAAGCCCTTCACTCCAGCACCTGGCTGCAAGTGCACCCTCTGTGTTATACCCCTTCAGCAGGAACTCCAGAATTGCTCAGACTTCTACATATTTTTTGGCTAACTCAAAGATCTCTCAAAATCTCTTAAAAAAACCCCAAAACAATCACATGACCTTAAGCCCTGAATGAGGAAATGCAAAATGCCAGAACGAAATACTTAAACAGAAATATTTACTTCAATTATAAAAGAAAGAGAGCACTGGGAAGCCCAGTTTGTGCAATGCAGGAACTGGGAATAGCCTCAACACGGTCCCTGTGCTGGAGCAACTCCATCACTGCCAAGGGCAGTGCTGGACAGTGCCTGTGAGTGGCTGAAAGTGTTCCTGGACAGAGAACTGGAGCACTCGCCACATCTGTGTCAGTGCCTCTGATCCATTTGCCTTTTGCTGTGCTGGAGGGCTCTGGAAAAGTGCTGCAAACCCCTTGGACTCCACTGCACACGCGGATGCGGAGGAAGGGCTGGAGACCTCGGAGCATCACCCCGGAGAACTCCTGTTGCAGAAGAGAAGCACAGATGTGGGATAGGGGCTTTAGGACCAAGGGATAAGGTCACACTCAGTCCACAACAACCAAACAAGCATTCCCTTAGCCTTAGCTGACACATGTTAGAGGCCACGGGCTGGAAGTCGAAATTCCTGGGCTCAGGTAAGAAGTAAAATACTGGGCAAGCGGAAAACCCACTTAAATTGAGAACTTCATGCTATGGGCACAGGGCCACCTCTAGGGAGCCACAGAATCCCCACGTCCTGGCCACTGCTCCCCTGCTGAAGAGAAGGATGGCAATGGGGAGGCTTTTATACCATGCACAGCACTCAAAGTCATGGCGGGGGGGTCTGCTCCAACAGAAACAGCTCCCTCCCATTAAAAGGGAGTCAGATCTTTCCACCTGGGGAGCCTAGGAAAGATTGTTTCTTCTAGCAGGGCAGAGGGAAAAGGGGAACAGAACAGAGTGGAAGATTACCAAAATTATTAGACCTTCTTGGGGTCCCCTCACAGTCAACTCACTTAGTGGATGTATAAAAACGCACTGCTTCTTGAGAGAAGCCCTCGCTCCCCTCAGCACCCCAAACCTCTCCACTTTCCATAAGATAGAGACCACATCAGCACCAAGACCTGGCCACCCAATAGCTGTCCAAGAGTTACAGCCACTTCTCTGCTTCAGAGAGAGGTGGAGAAGTGGGATCAGTTTGGAGGGGCTGCTGTCAGCTGATCCTTACTGCTCTCGCAGTGGGGTCCTTCCCAGCCGTGGCACTCGCAGCGGTAGCTCCCCGGCCCAAGGATGCACACGCCCTGGTTCATGCACGGGTTGGGTTTGCACAGGTTCACAGGGCTTCTTGCTTCTGCAACAGACACAAGCAGAGGAGCAGGCTCAAGCATCTCTGCAGTGTTACCAGCCAGGACCCACATCCATCAGGAATGCTGCAAAAAATGACACCAAGGGCTAATGGGACTGGAAAAAACACATTAACATGGCAGAGGGTGCAAGCCACAAGCCTGTCTTGACACTTTAACCTAGAGAACAGAATGGCTTTGCTAGGTGTCCTAACCTGGAGGAGAATGTTCCTAGTAAAGCTTAAAAGAGTGACATCATGATAGGCTGCATACCACAGAAAAGGAAAATGGAGCATCTTCAGAGCTGTGAGCACCCTCAAACTCCCCACATCCAGACACGGACATCACAGAGCAAGACACATCTCCTGCTCTAACAAGTTCACAATCCCAAATGCCAATGAAGAGAGGAATAAGGAGAAGTTGCCAGCTGGGAAGCAAGGATGGCATGAATGGAAAACAACACGGAAAATTTCATGGCTTCTTTTCTAGGAGGCTTGAAAGCAGCCTGCAAGCGCAGCCCAAGTTATTAGCCCTGTTGTTATGAAGTATGTGACAGCTTTCCCAACCCTCTCAACACAACAGAGCCCAGCTGTCAGCAGGGCTGGCAGTGTTCCATGCTGCCTTGCTGCCAATACATTAGGTTAAGTAGCAGCATCCCAGAGGGATTTGCTTCCAGTCTGCTGGCAACACCACCGCAGTGTTGGTGAGGGTGTGAAATTCCTCTGCTCAACAGCTACGTGGTGCAGAGCTGCTTGCCTTACTCTTTGCTCCAGGGTAGAAAAATCACAGAGAGAATAGAAAGAGGAGAAGAAAAAAAGAATACAAATACCATCCCCCACCTGCCAGGCAGCTTTCTACAGCTTACCACACACTGTGCTCATTCTCCCTGTACAGATATGTGCGCATCAAATCTCAACCTACACCTAACACTGGTAAAATTATAATTGAATTTTTTCTTGGGCAGTCCTAGATCTAAGACATCTCAATCCTTAGCTCCAGTTGATTTTATAGGGAAGCCAGCTGGGTTCAGAAACATTTTTGTCATCATGGGACTTCTGAGATGGGGTCCTGCCTGATAGTGTATCCCTCAGGATGGACACTTCTGCTTCCATTGGGCTGGAAGAGCCACTGGTGATGAAAGCTGGATCTCTTGGACACACCGCGCATCCTCCAGGTGCTGCTGTTCCCCAGGGAGCTGTTCCACGGTGCTCTGCTCTACAGGCCATGTGTCCACCACATCCCTCCAGGGCTGCTCCACAGCATAACCTCACAGTCCCTGCTTCAGGCAATCATTTCTCTGAACTCAGCTCTGCTGTTAGCATATCTTAAATAAGGTTCTTGCACTTTGATGATCCCAATAGCCTGTATTTCTATTAATCAGATTCATATATATTTAACACTTGGGATCTTTTCTCCTAAACCCTGGGTCCTTTTTTTCCTGTACTCTTTTCAGCTGAGCCTCAGAATTAATACCATATTCCAGGTATCCAGAGGCAGGGTCTATTTCTCAAATACTTTTATCATTAGTCATAAATGTTTTGAAATCCTTTCACAGACAATGATTCTGTTATTAAGCCTTGGACTTGGGAGTAGAAGACTGAGTGAAGGGCTTATCTTTACATCACCCTTGGTCCCAGCCTATCTAGTACTAACTGTGATTACCTGCACATGAAATGAAAGCAGCAATTCAGTCTCAGGAAATGATATGTTATTACCCTGACTCATTGAACCTTGCTGTCTCTTCCCCTTCACCCCTGGCATTTTAGCTAATTTCAAGGTACAGTACACTGCTTCTGTAATAACACAGTTGAAAGTACCACTGCAACAGAAACACGCTGAAAAGCTCCAGGTAGAAACCATCTGCAGAGCCTGCCAGGAGAGCGGCTCCTCACCCCAAAGAGACGATGCAGTAGCTCCTTCTAAGCCTGAAGGAAACACGGGCATGCCCAGAGATGAAAAGGACCTCTGTGCTGAAGCTCAAACATGTTTTTTCTTTTGATCTTACAAACATGTTAAAACATAATAAAAGCACATAGCTAGATGTTAAACTTAGGCTATTTTGAATGAGAGAACAAGGCATTATATTTTAACTAGGAGCACTTTCACCACCACCGTCTGCAAACTAGGGCTGCAGTCCTTTCTGAAAAGCTGATTTCCACCAAACACAAGCCCTCACATTCAGGACTCAAAGTTTTGAAGAAAGTGCACCTTTTTCTTCCCCCCTCCCCCCCCACAAACCCAAGTTTTTATATGAAAATTTGACAATTCTTCCCTTCCACTTTGAAGGTAAGGAGTTGGTCCTACAAACAAGATTAATCACAATTTGTCTGGAGGTCCAGTTTAACAGTTTGAAGGCTTCAAAATGGAGAGATTCTGATTTTAAGATTAACTACAGTGCAACACAAATAAAATCTCAAAAGCCTACATGATAATTGCAGTAGTGGGATATTAAGGAGGAACAGGAGTGATGACGTTGCAGACTTACCACTTTACAAACACCTGGTCACAAACCTGTCTAACAAGAGAGCAGAGACCTCATTCAGGGACCAGCAAAAAAAGGGGTTCATTAAGCCCCCCCAGCAACACTGCAGGGGTACAGTAACTCACACCAAATCCTACAGATTTAAAGCAACATCAGAAAAAGAGCTGACTTCTTTTTCTTTCAGAGAAAGCAGAACCTAGATCTAGCAGGACTGGGAAAGAGCCAGTCACACTATGCCCACTCTCACCCACTGGACTGAATCTTAGGGAAGTTGGTTACTATTCCTCTAGGATTGCTTTGGACAGTTATCAGATCTCTGTGTCATAGTTTCCCCATCTGTAGAAGGCAAAAGACAGTATCGAGTTCAGTCAGTAAAACATCAGAAAACCTACAACAGCAGCAGCTGGTGGCACTGACAGAGAGACTGAGGACTGGAGGCTCTCCTACCTTCACAGATCCTTTCGATGATAAGCCCTTGGTAATACTGCAGGTCTTCATAGGAGGAGATGTGGACCAGGTAGCTGGGAGACCCAGCAACTCTCAGCAGCGTGTCCCTGTCTGCGTCCCCAACGACAACCACGAACACCAGGACGCCGTTGTGCCTCAGCTGCTGAGCTGGGGCAGCTGCATCCTGCATGCCAGCTCCATTGGTGAGCAGCACCACCACCTTGTTGACACCAGGCCTTGCTCCCTTCTGCACGGTCATTACGTCGCTGTAAACATGCAGCAAGGCACTGCCAGCAGAGGCTGAGTCCCCAAGGAAAGGCACCTGGTCGATGGCCTGGAGAACAGCAGAGCTGCTTGTGTGGGTGTCCAAAGTGAACACAGTGTGAGCTTTGCTGCCATAGATCACCAGGGCAATTTGGGTGACATCCCGGTTGATGACGAAGTGCAAACAGCTGCTCCTGACAAAGCGCCTCAGATGCAGAAAGTTCTCCAGGCCAACTCCGGATGAGGCATCCACAGCAAATGCCAAGTCAAGAGACTGGGCCTGACAGCCTGTGGAAAGGAGCACAAACATGGTATCCCTCAGAATATGCATCTACGCCTTTCTGACTGAAAAACAGCAGTGGGAGGAAATTGTGGGCAAAATTCAACACTGCTGATCACCGACTGTGAAGGGTGATCTGTGTCTCTTTCACACCCATAGGCAGAGATTCATCACAAAAATCACACAGGGAAGGTTAGTCCCTGGATCTGTGACTAAAAACAAAACAAGGACATTCGTCCTTCAGTTCTTCCCTCCTCCCTGATGGAATGCAGGACACCTCTGCATGGTTTGGCAGACTTGTCCCACAATGCCCATACCACACTCTTACCTTCAGGACTGCCCACACTGCAGATTTTTCTCTGCAGCTCTGGGATCCTGTTGAACAGGTCCTGGGGGTCCGAGTAGACAATGGTCTGCTGTGGACTGCCAGTCACCATGGTCAGCTCTGCTCTCATGAAGCTGCTGCCTACTCCAATCAAGAACAGATTTTGGTCCTTTGCGTACTTAGCGGCTTCTGCCACTGAATCCTGGGACTTGGAGTCAGTGAGCAGGACAACCACACGTGGGAGATCATCCTGCACATCTGCAAAGACTGCGGTACTCCTAAAACCGTGCTGTGCAATGTATTGCAGGGCTCTGCCTGTCAAGGTTCTTCCTCCACTGAAATTCAAAGCATCTATACTCTTCATGAGACTGAATGCGTCCCTGTGTTGGCCCAGTCCAATGGGTATCTTGACATCATCATCGTACTGGGCCACCCCCACGCTCATTGGCGAGTCCTGGCCCACCACAGCTTGGAGGAATCTCTTGAGGAAGGCCTTGAAGCGCAGGAACCCTTCCAGTGTGACCCCTGCTGAGCTGTCCATCAGAAAAAGGAGATCCACGCCACACTCAAGGCTCAGCTTTGCTGCTGGAAAGGGAGAAGGCAATTAGTCATTTGCAGGGCAACCCCAGCAGGGGCCTGCTGGAAGCCTTGTGAGGAGGGGACATTGTGTCCAGTAAGCCAAACATTTTGCCACTCATATCATCAGCTGGAGGACAAATGTGCCAGGAGCAGGCTTTGTTTCGGCTGGATGCCATATAAGCCTTTAGAGACAGGAAATATCTATGGGAATTCATGAACTTTTGGATAGCAAACTTCAAATCAGAAATGGCAACTCCACCCTCTTAGTCCTGTGGGCAAAACACTCTGAATGACACAATCACATACTGCAGAAAGGAGAGAGTCCCAGCACCAGACCCTCACCTGTAACACCCTCAGACACTTCGAAGTGGGAGCCTTGGTCCCGGGGAAAGTAAGTACAAGGTTTTTTCTAATGATCAGGAGTTTTTGGCTTTTCCACATTGAACCCCCAAAACCAGGACCTCCTACTGGACCTGTGCATGCAGGGAGGGGACCAACAGACAAATCCATGTCCCTCCCAGTGTCTCTGTTCTCCTGATCACATGGCAGCTGCATTTAGACACAAAGGCAGCCATGCCAGGGTGAGACTGTCAATATTGGTGCTCTCCGTACCCACACGGTGTCTGAACAGCAGGACCCAGTCACTGGGCCTGACACAGTCGGGATCAGCACGAGAGTGAACTCGGCCTGCCTTCTGCAGAAAAGCCCAACCCCAGGTGTCCCCAGGGTGGCACAAAGGGCACCACGAAGGCAGGACTTGGCCAGAAGGAAGGAGACAGAGCACAGGTTCCCACGTACCACAGTGGACGTCTGCTCCGTAGCCCGGCATGCAGAGGCAGCGGTATCTGTCCAGTCCCTCTGGGACACACGTGCCACCATTCTGGCATGGCTGGGAGTCACAAGGGTCTAAACAGGACAGGGGAAAGAAAGACAGGGAGTCAGCAGGGAGCCTGCCCCTTCCCATACTCTGCCAGAGTGAGCACCACCGTTAGTGGAAAAAGGGTCACAGCTCTGCCCCTCTTGCTACAGAGTTTGAACTAACACAGGGTCATGTGTACCCTCACCTCCATGGCCATTTCTTTTTGGAATGGCTCTCCAGCAGGATATAACAAGAAAGCAAACCAGACAGTGACTTCGCTTGATTTGGAACAATGCCAGTGACACCATATTCATATAAACAGAGAATTGCTAAAGGTCCTTCAGCCCTGCTAGATTTACAGCAGCAATGAAGGGGTCAGGGTCCGGCCTGCTGCTTGGACAGTGCTGTACTGAAAAAGAAAATAAAGCTGCTGTCACCTGAACTTGCAAAAAGGACTGAAGGACCACAGCTATTTCAACAGCCAAAAAACAGGCTGGTGATCAGCATATGTCAGGCTCCCTGCTAACCTGATGCTGCTTATGGTACCAAGTGTGTGACTGGAGGCATCGCTGCATGCTCCCCTGGCTGGAGAACACTGACTCCCTGCAGGCACTGGGAAACAGTGCAAGACTCTACCCCCAGCACATGAACAGCCGAGGATTCACTGGCTCCTCAAGTGGAGGAGAAATTACTCGGAGACATTTCAATCCAAAAGAACTCTGGTCATAAGACACCCATGAGAAACAAAAAAATGGATTAAATATCTACTGATCACAGTCTCTCACTTAGAAAAAAATTTTTGGGAAGTGAAAGCAAACTCCTGTCTTTTTGTTGTTTAGTTATTACCTTTCCTGCTTCATAAATTAAAATTTTGGAAAAGCAAACTCCCACCTGGACATACAGTTCGGAAACATCTGGATGGGTGTTTTATCAAGACTCGCTTCCACCTGAAACAGGAAGAGTAAGACCTATCATGAATTTAAATATTAACAAGGTGCCTTTAAGGTTGACCTTACTGTATTTTCAATAGAACAAATTTTCCTTTGAAAACACAGGTTTTCAAAACAAGTATTCGAAAAGAAAGTCCATTCTAAAGGAGGTGGCAAAAGGAAAAACATAATTTCATCAAATCTACCCTTCTGATTTCGAATTCAACTGTAATCTTTACATTTAAAGGTTATGGATGCATTTTTAAGACTCAAAAAAAATTATTTTGTTTGCTTGCTTCTCAGACCAGCCAATGATCAGAGCAGAGACTCTTCCTAGGACTAGAGACCATGTTTGCATCAGTATTCTGAGGGATCTTCATCCCAGAAAATAGTCAAGGTCAGATAAAAGCCTCATTACTGGATTTCTTATCTCTCAGCCCCATGCATTTTTAGAGATGTGGGTGTCCATCTTACCTGATGAAAGGGCACAGCGAAGCCTGCACTGCACTGGGCTGCTTTGAGCCTTTCCAACACACATAGTTGCCAGCCAGCTCTTTCACAGTCTCCAGGGTCCTTCGTTCACAAGGGTGGGACTCAACTTTGCAGTCTGTAACAAAGTGAAAGGCAAACTTGCATCATTTGCCTGAAAATACAAAGGCTGCGAGAGCAGACAGCTGTTTTCAACTACCTGACAACAACAGACTGGGCAGAGCTTCCAAGAGCCTCCATGAGACCCCAGAGGAGAAATTTCCCATTGAAAACTCACCAGCCTACTCTCCTTTCTGGGGAGCCAAATATTCAGCCTCCTTTGCTTTGCTACATACCTCATACTGCTGAGTTCAGGGTTCAATGACAGCTTTTCAGCCTCTTTGGTGCCTTTATCACTCACGTGTTTGATTTTCTGCTACCTCTGGAGCAGTCTAGTTCTATCCTTTGTAACTCCTGCAAGCCCCAGGTGCCTCCCCTCAATACACAGTCAAGTCCATTAGAAAACTTAACACAACTGCGTTTAACCCTCTATCCCCTGCCACACGAGCAAAAGCCAATACTCCCATTTTCAGAGGTGAAGTAGGATGCAGAAAGGTTTAGGATTCTGCAGCTTGGAGGTATTTGCAGAGCATACCATCCAGTTTGGGCACCAGAAGCAGGTTACCCTGAAGTGCACCCCCTGCTAATTCCCCTGTATGCTTCCTGACACTGCCTTATCTTCCTCACTCAGTGCCATGGTCCAAGCTAAAAGCATGGGCACAGAGGTGGGGCCAGCAGGGTCACCTGGAGCGGTGGCAGTGCAGACAGGGTCACTCAAGGTGCTGTACAGGCCGTTGGCAGCATCGTCAGCATCTCCAGCAAAGAGCAGGTGCCGCTCAGGGGGCTCACTGGCCAGGACGTGCAGCTCCTCCCACCTGCCAAGCAAGGGACGAGTCAGCTGCTCAGTCTCCCCCAAAAAGAATTAAGAATCAAAACCAGCCCTGTGCAACAAATAGAGAGTTGATGCAAAAGCGTGCACTCTTCAGTTTCCAAGATCCTGGCGTGTTTAGTCTCATGCAGTAGCAGAGCTCTACTCAGTGGAAAAATTTCCTTCATCAGCTCTGGTGCTCCTTCTACATCAGCCACCAAGTCAGTGTTTCCTCCATGCCTGTATTACCCTGCAAATTCCCTTTTGTCATGGCTTAAGTTTGGTATTCCCAAATTTAGTGCTCTCACTGAAACCAGGTCTACACTTGCTTCCCCCTCACCTCCAGCTGGAAACACAAAAGGCAAAGATCATGGATTGAGGTAAGAACAATTTTTGAGAACAGAAATGAGATATCAAGCAGTAACAGCAGCAACAACAATATTAATAACAAAAGGTATAAGACAATTTACTTGGAAAATCTGTCGCTGTCATATATGAAATTAAATGTTTTGGCCTTTGCATGTTCAAGTTACCCATTCACTAAGTTATGAGTTATCAAGTTGTGAAGTTGTTACCATGATTAGCCAATTAAGGAGTGTTTACACAGTTCTTTGTTAGAAATCCTTGTTGCTAGAATATCCATCAGTTCACAAGTTTAATTCCCCTCTTAATCATTAGAATTGTTAAACTTTGCAGTGTTTTGTTTGTTTCCTTTGTATGTTCAATGTTATCACCTTGTTCTTTAAAGTTTTCCAAAGTTATGACTTGTAATTACAACCAAATTTAGTGGTTTTTAGTAAGTATTTAACCCTTGTGAGTTTTCCAGTAAGTTCTGAGTTTTGCTAAGAAGCAGGTCTTCGAAAGTGACAGCTAGCTATTTTTAACTCCTCACTGTTACCCTGCAGCTGGACTCCATGGAAACCTTGAATTTTACTGAGGACTTTTCCCGCCTTTCCAACCCAGTGACATCACCAGGCAGCTGTCCCCTAGCAGCAAGTGAGCCATGGGGGGACAAATATTACCTCAGCTCAGAACACCACCAATCAACCAGGACCATGGGGGCTGGACAGTGGGTGGTCAGAGGTGGGACCAGTACATTATAAAACGCCCTGACACAAGAGAGGAGGGGTCATTTCACCTCAGGCTGGGTGTAGGTGAAGCCCAATGTTGGGACATAAGGCCTCTATCTCTATTAAGAGTTATTTTTTTAAAACACTCTGACTTCAGAGTAGCTGAAGTCACCCCAGCATTGCAGGTTTCTGCTTTGGGGAAATAAGCCGATTCGGCTACAAGGTCTCTAACCCCTGCGGACCCGTTTTTTTTTTTTGTTTAATTTTTAATTTTAATAATTTTTTTTTCCAGACTTGCTTTGTTTTTCTTCTTTTAATAAACTGTTCTTAATTTATATTAAGAACTAAGAGTTGTTTCATTTGTAACAGTCTCAATACTGACTGTTTCGTCCACCACACTTTCTCCCCTCCCTGGAAGGAAGGAATGCCCTTCCTCTCTGAAGGGAGAGAGTCTTTTTTCCCCACCCCTGGCAATGATAAAAGGGTATGGATTATCTCCTAGACACACCTACAACCCCACTCCCCTCAGCTAAAGAAAATAAATTTACTCTGCTCTGGCAAAAGCTAGGACACTTTTTCCAAAACTCACATCTAGCCCAAGACAGCCCTTCACTCACCAGGACTTGCCATTTGGCTAGCTGGGTATCTACTTCCCACTCTGGAGAGTTTCCTACCTTGGAAACTTGATTCCCACCGCAAAAACTATGATGTGTCTCTCCTTCACCTGCATTGCAGGCATTGCAGTGCTGCCCTGGGACTTTCCATCCGAAATGATGATCAGGACTTCAGGGACACTTGAGTTTCTGCCACCAGGGAAACCCTTATGAAGAATGTACTTCAGAGCCCGACCTGTCTCTGTACTCCCACCTCTAGAAAGCAGGGAGATATAATCAGAAAAGAAGAAATCAAAATTCCTCCCGTCCTACTGAATTTACCATTTGGGTATCAAATTTTTAACCTCTGGTAATGGGAAATGAAGCCTGTCTCCTTGTCGCCACACAACTTATCCATGAGGATGTCCAAACCTGTCATTCTTCTCATCTTCCTACCCACAGGTCCCATCTATTCACCCTAACCTCCCTCCTCGCCAACCCAGAGTGGTCTCCAAGAGACTTCAAATCTACAGCAGAGTGTTTCTGCAATTGGCACAGTAACCAGAATTCTTGGATATTTCAATTTTATTTCCAGCTTTGACAAATGTCTCTACAGCTTCTGTTTTCCATCTGAAAATTGTGGCCATTTCAGCAGTTGAAGGGGAGCCAGATGTGGCCCTT
>VZRS01008590.1:0-13857 GCA_013398055.1 Ifrita kowaldi
ACCTTAAAGCCCATCCCGTTCCAACCTCCTGCAGGGACACCTCCTGCTATCCCAGGCTACTCCAAGCCCCATCCAACCTGGCTTTGGACACTGCCAGGGATCCAGGGGCAGCCACAGCTGCTCTGGGCACCCTGTGCCAGGGCCTCACCACCCTCCCAGCCAGGAATCCCTTCCCAATATCCCATCTATCCCTGCCCTCTGGCACTGGGAAGTCATTCTCCCTAATCCTGACACTCCATCCCTCGGAAACTGTCTCTCTTTCTTGTTGGCTCCTTCAGGCCCTGCAAGGCCACAGTGAGGTCACCCCAGAGCTTCTCCTCTCCAGGCTGAACAATCCCAGCTCTCCCAGCCTTTCCTCCCAGCAGAGCTGCTCCATCCCTCTGCTCATCCTGGAGCCTCCTCTGGACTCATTCCAACAGGTCCATGTGCCAGTGTTCTAGGCAGGATGGGGGCGGTCTGGAATTGTATCTGCAGCTCCTCCAAGCTTCCAGGCCCTGCTCAAAGCCACTGGGTGCACTGCTCATCACTCAGCCAGAAACCTCTATAAATTAATGAGACATCCTTCACTTTCTAATGTTAATGGTGATTCCTTCTGGCTGTATTTTAATATCCCATTAGTGCCTAAATTGCCTGAGAATGCCCCATCATTTTGGGAGGTCAAGCATGAGGGCCTCATCCTTTATGTTTATTTGGTGAACTCCTGCAGCACTCCCACACCAAAGATTCTGGTTCTCATCCATATCCTCTGACAGTGTTCCCATGAAGTGGGTAACGCACTCCGTCCCTTCCACATTATGCTAATATTGAGCCAATCCATCAAGTTTAGAGGCTTTAAGGAAATTTAGCTTGGATGGTTTCTGTGGCTGGACTAAGTCAGTGTCCTCTGTACAGCACAGAACCATGAGCCTGAGGCCTAAAGATGGTGCCAGTTCTGAAATGTGGCTTTCCCAAGGACTGAAAAGTTCATTCTCAGCCCAAAATTTTTCCTTGATATAAGCTACTAAGACAAGAAGGACAAGACAAGCAGGGACATAGAATCATAGAATCGTGGAATGCTTTGGGTTGGAAGGACCTCAAAGCCCGTCCAGTGCCACCCCTGCCATGGGCAGGGACACCTCCCACTGTCCCAGGCTGCTCCAAGCCCCAGTGTCCAACCTGGCCTTGGACACTGCCAGGGATCCAGGGGCAGCCACAGCTGCTCTGGGCACCCTGTGCCAGGGCCTGCCCACCCTCCCAGGGAACAATTCCTTCCCAATATCCCATCCATCCCTGCCCTCTGGCACTGGGAAGCCATTCCCCCTTGTCCTGGCACTCCAGGCCCTTGCCCAAAGTCTCTCTCCATGTTTCCTGCAGCTCCTTCAGGCCCTGCAAGGCCACAGTGAGCTCACCCCAGAGCTTCTCCTCTCCAGGCTGAACAATCCCAGCTCTCCCAGCCTTTCCTCCCATCCTGGTGCCTCCTCTGGACTCGCTCCAACACATCACAAAATCTTTTGGTTTAAGAACCCAAAAGCTTTATTCCAGTGCCTTCAAAAAATTAAGCACAAGTACTTTACGGCTTTTCTCTAGGCCTGCCTGGAATTCAGCTTTCTGCAGTGTTTGAATTTCCTCAGGAATTATTCCATAATGACAATCCCTGGCTGATACTTACGAGCACTTCTGCTTTGCTGCTCAGCCCTTTGCCATAATCGTCAGTGGCAATGACCTGGAACTTGAAATAGGATCTCCTCATGTTTTTGAAGAGCATGGCAGTTTTGATCAGCCCCGTGTAAGCCTCGATCACAAAGCCTTCCTTGCCATCCTTGATGGGGGGAATGATGAGCCTGTATTGCATGGCACTGTAATTCCCAGTGTCCTTGTCATTGGCCTAATGGGGAAAACAGAACAAGCAAGGTAAATATGCATGGAAGGGGTCATTAACCTTGTCCTTTAAATAAAGTTACATCTCGGCCCAGCACATTTCTGCCACTCTGACATTTAAAATGTGAGATCCCAGAGCACAGATATGGCTGCTACTTTAAATGCTTCATTTAACTTTGCTGCGCTCAGTTTTGCTTTTCCAGCAATTTCTTCCTCCTCTGTTGGCACTAAACTGCTACAAAAGAAAGAAAGAAAGAAATTGAAAAAGTACAAAAGTATAAGTTGGCTTTCAAGTCTGCAGCAATACCTGAGAACTGCTTAATTCTGAGAAGCCTCCACTGCCAAATTTGCGTTGAAAAGGAAATATCAAAGAAAAAACCATCTCAGCAACTCATGCACAGACTTACACAGGAATGTCCTTCATCTCAGAGATATTCTGATGGAGCACAGATATTTTTGGAGCAAATAAATCATTTTTTATTAAAATAAGGAAGGATCGAGTAGCATTCCTGCAGTGGTGCACAGGGATCTGCTGGGCACCCCCGTTCAGGACACAGAGCATATTCTGCAGCAGCACTGATGGAGGATAGGTATTTTAAGAGCAATTAAATAATGTTTTATTAAATAAGGAAGGATTGAGTGGCATTCCTGCAGTGGTGCACAGGGATCTGCTCTGCAGGACACAGAGCTGCCCTGGCACCGTCCTGCTGCTGAACTGGGTCAGGATGCGGAGCTGGCATCAACCAGGCTGCCTCAGGAGTTGTTATTCCACCTTCCCTGCTCCTGACAACTCTGTGTAGCCCCATCCTGGCCTCTCCAGCCTCATTCCTCATGCTCCTGTTCAGCCTGTATCCAGAGGGAAGTGTTTCCAAGGACCCCTACAGAGCTTTCCCGTGCTCCTTCCAGGGATCAGCGAGGTGGAAGCTAATCAATGCTGAGCACTCATTAGTCTTGGGCACGGCCTCAGCATCTGGGACACTTCAGGGTCTATCAGCAGGTTTGCATGGAGTTATTGGCAAGGCTCCTGAGGCTGTGGCTTAAGCTACTGCTGGAATAAAAACCAGCCTTTACTTTGAAAAGGTGCACATAAAATCCATGGAAAATCCATACAGTGCCATGACTTAAGCATGAAAAGCAGTAAGGGTTTGTGTCAACATGAAGAGTTCATAGAATCATGGAATATCCTGAGCTGGAAGGGACCCCCAGGGATCATGGCTCCAGCTCCTGGTGCTGCCCAGACACCCCAACAATCCCAGCCTGGGCATCCCTGGCAGCGCTGACCAAACCCTCCAGGAGCTCTGGCAGCCTCGGGGCCGTTCCTATTCCCTGGGGAGCCTGGGCAGTGCCCAGCACCCTCTGGGGGAAGAACCTTTCCCTAATTCCCAACCTGACCCTGCTCCAGCTGTTCCCTGGGTCCTGTCCTTGATCACAGGGAGCAGAGATTGGAACTGTTTATGAGCCACCACAGCTGCTACAAGAGAATTATCTGTGCAGGGTCATTAAGCCTTCAGTAGGAGGCCATTAATCATCATTAATTGTTTCCTCACCAGCACCGAACAAGTTCTATATGGTGGAAATTGTCCCTTCTGGTTTTTTTCATTTTCAGACAACTTTTCAGGGAATACCAGCACCACATGAGTGATCCAGGTACTCAAAGCTGTGTGTGCTCCATGCTACTCCAACTCCTATCAGCCCAGATTCCCAGATAGAACCATCCAGCACTTAGAGGATAATATCCAGGCTGGTTGAGCTGGAAAGAGCAAACAGGTTTCATTCAGAGCTGCCCAAAAGATGAGCTCCTGGAATGACACCGGCTGTCAATCGTCACCGACACACAACTGGTTCCATTCCCACCCTCTCTCAATATTTTGCTTTCTTCTAAACTCACAAAGCTTCATCTGGCTTGGCTACCGAAAGCATAAATAGAAAATGTGTTAAGTTGTTTTTGTTCTCCAGCTCTGCAGTTTTTTTCAGGCTTTTAAATTCGAGACTGCTGCCTCCTGGGTGAGCTCAAACGCCTTTATCAGCGATTTTAGGGAAGATGGGAAGGTTAAAAAGCTTTCTGAAATTTACTCTGTTCTGTCAGTCAAAAAAGTAAAGATATCAGTGGGCTTTTCCAGAGCATTCCAGCTTTCCAACTGGCACAGGGAAATACAACCCCACAACATCCCAGAGCCAGCAGATGGGAGCTTGACAGGTGGAGAGTCAGGAAAATTGTTGGCTTTCCATGTAAATGAACTGCTGAAGGAAGAAATGAACATGGAAACATGCTATGTCATAGAACCATGGAGTTTTTAAGGTTGGAAAACATCTCCAAGATCACCCAATCCAACCTTTGATCATCACCTTGCTCATTAAACCACACTGTGCAGTGCCACGTCCACTCATTCCTTGAACACTTCCAGGGCTGGTGCCTCCACCATTCCCTGGGCAGCCCCTTCCAGTGCTCAGCCACTCTTTCACAATAAACTTTTCCTAATATCCAGCCTGAACGCAAGGACGCGCCTGGAGAGAAACACCAGGTTGATGTTTGGATGGTGAGAAACAAGGACAAAAATTAAAGCAGCACCTCAGCTGTGCCTGGAGGGACAGGACACAGGGACTGGCTTCCCAGTGCCAGAGGGCAGGGCTGGATGGGATATTGGAAAGGAATTGTTCCCTGGGAGGGTGGGCAGGCCCTGGCACAGGGTGCCCAGAGCAGCTGTGGCTGCCCCTGGATCCCTGGCAGTGCCCAAGGCCAGGCTGGACACTGGGGCTTGGAGCAGCCTGGGACAGTGGAAGGTGTCCCTGCCCATGGCAGGGGTGGTACTCAATGGGCTTTAAGGTCCCTTCCCACCCAAATCATCCTGGGATTCCAGGGTAAGTTCAGCTCACAGAACTCAGCTCAGGATAAAGCCATGAGCAACCCAGAAAAGTCTCGTCTGGCCAAACCCTCTGGTTTATCCATGCTCAGCTTTGCACGTTGGTCATGGAGCTGGGGGGGAAAGAAAAACACAATTCCTGTAACCCCACACAGCACATGAGGGACCCACAGCAGCCACAGGAGCAGTGTCTGATCCGGCTCCTTCGGGGTCATCCCTGAGCAAGCCAACTTTCCCAGTGCGTGCCCAGCGAAGTGCAAAGGCTCCCTGGAGGTGCCCTGGAGAGGAGCATGACGCCTTTCCAATAAAAAGCCAATTTCTTATTTAAAATGGATTTATGAGGTTGGTTCAGCTGGGTCAGAAGGCCATCATATTTTCAATAGTAGCAAATTCTCTCTCAATAAAAGCTACGGCTTTTAATAGTCGCTGCTTTCAGTGACACCAGAAATCAATTTCACCTTCAGCATTTCACGCCTGGAGACGTGTGTGACTAAAAACAAACAAAATTTGGATCCAAATTAAGGTATTGATGCTGCAGGCACGGGCATTAAACGAAGTCAGCCCTTCTGCACAAAACTCAGGGCACTGGAGCTCAGCGCTAATGAGATGTTTAAGTCTTGCAGCTGCGTTTAAGGTATTAAACTCCAGTGAATGAGGCCTTTTGACACTTGAAGCTCACAGCTTGTAAAGTCCTGCAGAGTTCAGGTGCCCCGAGCTGGTGGACAGACTCTGAGTTAATTGTCACCAGTTCTGAGAGCTCAGTGCCACCGCAGAGCCATCGGCAGCCTCAGCACCATCACAGCTCAGGCTCTTTCCCCATTTGCCCAGAGATGAGCACACAGGTGCCAAACAGCCTGGAAGAATGATCAGATTCCAGCTGCAAATATTTGAACTTTGTTGTTTGCATTCCCCCCTTTCTCTTGGGATCAAACCTAAGGACACTCAGCTTGGCAGGACCAGCAGAGAGAGCTTGTGAGCTGCTCCCAGGAACACCCCAAACTTCTCCAGCACAGAGGAAGGATGTTTGCTATTCCTGTAATTTGTCCTGAAGGTAAATATTTTTGACACTTCATTAGGAAGAGATCTATGACATCTCAGGAGTTGCATTATGACTGTCAAAGAAGAGAAAGAGCTGCACTTAATCTTAATATTCCAGCAGCATAGCTGCCTTTTTGTTCTTTGCAAGAAATACAGATGTCTCCTAAATCCTGCTGTGATTGAGGGCTGATAAATATGGATGATCTCAGGAATTACCAGGCCAAATTCCAGCCTCCTGTGATTGAGTGTAGGTGCGCCTTCACAAAGGGAGTTGGGTCAGCATTGCTGCCGCTGCCTCCCTCACACAGAGGAGGAAGAGCACCACAAATCCTGGGGTGTTCAAAAGCACTGAGGATATTTTTACTCAGAGGGTGGGCAGGCCCTGGCACAGGGTGCCCAGAGAAGCTGTGGCTGCCCCTGGATCCCTGGCAGTGTCCAAGGCCAGGCTGGACACTGGGGCTTGGAGCAGCCTGGGATAGTGGAAGGTGTCCCTGCCCACAGCAGGTGTGGAAATGGATGGGCTTTAAGGTTCCTTCCCACCCAAACCAGTCTGTTCTCTCAATGATCAACCCATTTTTTTTCTTTTCTTTGTAAGATGGCCCAGAAATGATGCCTTCAAAGCATAAGTTCATTCATCTCTGGCTCCATGTGGCTGCACAAACACAGCTTTGTGGGAGGACACTCAGGGAGGCTGGCAAACCCCACCCTGTGTGACAGCAGCACCCTGACACTATCACCAAAAATCACCAGTGGTATGTTGGGGATGAGCATAAAGATCATCCGTGACTGTAATTCCTGAAGCTGTTGCATAACCACTGATGATCCCAGTTTTCAGCATTATCAGCCTGAGCTAAACCCAGATTTGCTGCTGAGCATGAAACAATTGTTAATTTGAGATGTTTTCCACCTCCCTCGCAGGGCCACCCCTACCCATGAGCCCGAGGCTGCTGACAGGGCATGGAAAATGGCAGGATTGGGATTGGGCTGCTGAGGCATTTTTCCCCTCTTCCTAACAGATGGCAGCTTCAACGTTCCCAATAAGGGCTGGCACATGAAGCAGCTTTCAGAACCCGGCCGCTTTTGCCGTAGGAATTTCCAGAGTGCTGCAGATTTCCAGTTCTGCCGGCACAGCTGCCCTGGTGCTGTTCTAGGGGAGGTTTCACTGGGTGCTCTACAGCCACCTAAGCCTGGAAAGTTGGCGTAGCCATTGCAAGTGTCCTTAATTTCCTGCATTTCTTCACTTCCGTGCTCTCTTACACCCTTGTCTGGCTCAGGCCCTTTGGGACTCCTGCTCCTCACCTGGGTTTGCCACTGGCTGCCTCAGGAATTTGGAGACTTGAATTTGCTTTGAATTCATACTCATATACATATTTTATTTATATTTTATTTGTATAATATATAATATATAATGTAGACTTAAATTNCTATTTAATACATTCATTTCTATTAATATTTCTATTCATATTACTTTGAATTTACATATCACTACATCCCTGACACTGATCACTGCCCAGCCCACTCCCAGTACCCCCAGGGCCAGGAATCTTCCAAGGAACACAGGCAGGAGGAATTAGGGGAATGGGAATTCGTCCTCCAGTGGTGTCCAAAACCCCCCAGGTGCCGAAGGAAACCCGGATTCATTCTGACAGGCTGTCTCATGGGAAAAGGTGCTGAGTAAGAGGGGTTCCCAAAGTTGGCTTTTGAAACAAATAAGTGGAAAAATGAATTTATTGCCCTTTTTCTTCTGCCAATGGCAGTCAGTGCATGATAGAATAAGTGTGTGTGTGTGTGTGGGAGGGAGTAAAGACCACACACATGGATTTCCTCCATGGGATGGGAATGATCCAGGAGCACTCCCCACTCCCAGCACCTTCACTCAGGAAGGCACATGCAGCACCAACAGTCTTCAAAACGATCAAAACCACCAAAGTAACTGAAATAATCTTCAGTTACAGGCTGCAGATACAGGGAGTGGTGGAACCTTGGGGTTCCTCTTCCTGCTCCTCCTCCTCCTCCTGTATCCCTACTCTTCCTCACACTCCTCTTCCTCCCACTACTCCTTCTCCTGCATAATCCCACCTTCTGCTCCCACGTGCAGCGTTTGACCATTTTGTTCTCCAACCCTGCTCCTCCAGCCTTTCTCCTCCTCCCCCCAGGCCCAGCACCCACCCCTGGCTCGCTCTTCCCCGCAGAGCTGTGGGATCCCACAGCAGGAGCAGGGATGGGGCTGGGGCAGGTCGGGCTGGGGCAGCGCTGGGCNATTTTATATATTCATTTCTATTCATATCAATGTTCATATTCATATTTATACTTTATATTTAGATAGAAAAATATATAATATATTAATATATACTTACATTATGCTTATATTTATANAGGAATTAGGGGAATGGGAATTCGTCCTCCAGTGGTGTCCAAAACCCCCCAGGTGCCGAAGGAAACCTGGATTCATTCTGACAGGCTGTCTCATGGGAAAAGGTGCTGAGTAAGAGGGGTTCCCAAAGTTGGCTTTTGAAACAAATAAGTGGAAAAATGAATTTATTGCCCTTTTTCTTCTGCCAATGGCAGTCAGTGCATGATAGAATAAGTGTGTGTGTGTGTGTGGGAGGGAGTAAAGACCACACACATGGATTTCCTCCATGGGATGGGAATGATCCAGGAGCACTCCCCACTCCCAGCACCTTCACTCAGGAAGGCACATGCAGCACCAACAGTCTTCAAAACGCTCAAAACCACCAAAGTAACTGAAATAATCTTCAGTTACAGGCTGCAGATACAGGGAGTGGTGGAACCTTGGGGTTCCTCTTCCTGCTCCTCCTCCTCCTCCTGTATCCCTACTCTTCCTCACACTCCTCTTCCTCCCACTACTCCTTCTCCTGCATAATCCCACCTTCTGCCCCCACGTGCAGCGTTTGACCATTTTGTTCTCCAACCCTGCTCCTCCAGCCTTTCTCCTCCTCCCCCCAGGCCCAGCACCCACCCCTGGCTCGCTCTTCCCCCCAGAGCTGTGGGATCCCACAGCAGGAGCAGGGATGGGGCTGGGGCAGGTCGGGCTGGGGCAGCGCTGGGCTCTCGGCCGCTCCTGCCCGCACTCGGCCCAAAAATCCCAAAGGGTAGGCAATTCTTTGACTGCTGCCAGAGGAAAAGAATAGGAAAGCAAGAAATTTTTGAGTAAAAAGTTCAGGAAGCCAACATAAAAACCGGGAATATTCTGAAGGAAATGACCTCGGTGCTTGGCATTCCTGTAATATTTGCCATAACAGGACACGCAGATTTTTTGGGAGCCAGATGTTCCAGTAGCTGGAGGCTGGGCTGCTGTCACTGCAATGAGCTTTCAGAGGAGATTCTTCCTCCCACCAAGCATCTCCTCCCTACTCTGGGATCCATAAATGCCATTTTAAGGAAGAAAATGTTGTGACTGGCAAAGCAGTTGAGTTTCCTGCACAAGTCGTGCAACAGCCAAAGGGGGGATGAGCAAAATGTTGCCCTGAAAGCTGTCCCGGGTGCCTAAGGTGGAATCTCTGGAATTCCAGAACCTGCCACTCTAAACCTTCCATTGTCACTGCAAGGAAAAGGAAATATCAAAAGAAATCCACAGGTTACAGGCATGGATAGAAAAAAAAAGGAGATTTAACATGGATACTGCATCTGGGCAAAAAAGGCAATCCTGGTATTCTCTCCCTATGCATACCCTGGAATTTTAACCATTTCTTTTATCCGTTGTTTTAGCTCGTTATGGGATCTCTAAGATGCTTTTGAGGTGAAGAAAAGAGGAATTCCTGCTCCCCTGTGCATCCTCAGGGTCAGATCCTGCAGCCTAAAATGGCTTTGGTTTATTTTGCTCTCTTCTGTTGAGATATTCCAAGGGCAAGAAAGGATATTCGATATTCAATAAAGGATATTCCACAGGAATAAAGGACAAAGTTCCATTAAAAGGCTGATCAGAAAGGGGCAAAAAGCACAGGAAAAGGGCTGGAATGAAAATCTTGTAAGAATCAAGGCATTTCCATCAAACACAGCCAATTCCAGAGCCTTGGACTCCCTGGCATTATTCAGGTGAGATTCCTTCCCTGCAAAGATTTTCAGGATGAAAATAAAACTGAGCAGCAATTCAGAGAATTCTCTTTCTTCACTAGAATGAGGACCTCGGATATTTCCTCATTTAAATCCATAATAATTCAATAATTTAATAAAGAAAGGAAGAAACCCAGAGGTTAATAGTGTTCATATTTAAGAAGCAAGGGCTAATAACACTCCGTTAGAGGGAGAAGCCAATTCCTGCTGGTAATTTCCCTAAAGATTCTGTTGTTTGTGGGTTTGTTTCCTGGAGTAGTTTGAAAATATTGTGTTTGGGGCTCGAGGAAGCCTGGCTGGAATTCTGAGGGGGAACAACCATGAAAATCCCAGGGAAAAGCAAAATAATTCTGATACGAGGAAATGTGAAGCAAAGCTCAAGGCACAGAATTCATAAATTAGAGGCTATGAGTGTTACATCTGGTTTTAATTAATATTTTCCTAATGAAAAGCACAAAAAGGTCTTTAATTAAGGAAATGGGCTCTCAAATCCATTGGAAATTCTGGGGGGAAAAAAAGGGAATTTCAGAGAAGGGAACTTCAAGCAGCAAGCAGCAAATCAATCCTTGGCTAAAAATGGCCATTTTATTCAAATCTATCAGTTTGGTTTTTTTCTTGGAGCATCAGTACCTCCCCAGCTTTTAGAGACCACAGCTCTTAATCCAGTCAGATCCACAGAGAATAATTCATGTGGTTTACCACTCCCCCAATTAATTCGGATTAGAAACGGCTTTTGGAGAATGATTTGTGGCATTCTGCTGGGCTTAAGCTTCCTTTTTATCTACTTAGAGGAATCTTATGACAAATCTGGAGCAGGGCAGCTCATTGTCCTCTTCTGGAAGGTTTTCATACTCAAATTAATGTATTTAAGAGGATGCTGCTGGCAGCAAACCCAACAACCTCAGAGAGTTGGGAGAAGCTCCATAGGATTGGCCTTGGCACATATCAACTCTGGATGATGAGAGAAGTTTTTATTCAATATTTTACTGATCTATTTGTCTCTAAATCAATTTGTGTGGAAGATTATGAAGTTGGGATCAGTTTTCTTCTCTCCCAATATTTTTTTAAATTTTGACTTTTTTTTTCGTGTTTGATTATTTTTATTATTTGTGAAATTTTGTTCAGGCCAGAGTAGAAGCAGCTGAAGCCAAGCATCTGAATGTTCAGCAGTGTATTGGTGATGAATTGATCCAAAACTGATTTACATCAACTACTCTATTAATAATTAAAGACCACAGTCCTTAATTATCCCTGTAAGTTATTATGTGCTGTTAAAGAAGAACAAATTGTGGAGGTTTTGGGGTGCTTTTGAAAGTTGCAGTTTTGCATCGGATCATTTGAAAGGCTGGGAGGGTTGGGATTGTTCAGCCTGGACAAGAGAAGCCCTGGGAGGACTTTAGAGCCCCTTGCAGGGCCTACAGGGGCTCCAGGAGAGCTGGAGAGGGACTGGGGACAAGGGATGGAGGGACAGCACACAGGGAATGGCTTCCCAGTGCCAGAGGGCAGGGATGGATGGGATATTGGGAAGGAATTGTTCCCTGGGAGGGTGGGCAAGCCCTGGCACAGGATGCCCAGAGCAGCTGTGGCTGCCCCTGGATCCCTGGCAGTGTCCAAGGCCAGGCTGGACACTGGGGCTTGGAGCAGCCTGGGACAGTGGGAGGTGTCCCTGCCCATGGCAGGGGGTGGCACTGGATGGGCTTTGAGGTCCCTTCTCACCCAAACCAGTCTGGGATTCTCTGATTCCAATATCCCATGTTTGAGGCTCATTGAGGCTGTTGTCAGTACCAGGAATAATGAGAAGAGCACTGAGAAAAACGCTTTCTTCTCAAAATGACTCAGATGATGTGAAAGAAAGTGAGCAACTGTAAATGAATGCAGAAGATGAAAGCAAATGCATTAAAAACTCCTCCTAAGAAGCCGAATTCCCTCCTGGAATCCAAACCTGAATAATTTCTACAGTGCAAGCTCTGCGTGTACTTTATTAATGTTCTCCTAAATTTCAACTTGCAAAGCTGTTCATTTCATTCTACTCCTCAAGAACAGACATTCATTTGATTAATTATTCTTAAACCAGGCTGGAATAAGGATTGTGTTTAACTAACAGAGCAATTACTTTTGCTTTCTAAAGGCCAGGAAAAAAGGTAACGAGCACTGACTGCTGCGAATGCTCGGTGCTACAACAATAAATTCCAGCCCGATCCTCTGCAACAAGAGCACTTCTTAATTATTTCCAATTTTACTTTCACTAAACACACAATTATGGTTAATGCCATCCCCTGGCTTAGACCTCGTTCCATTTCGTGCCAGCAGAATTGGAACAGAAATAGCTTAAAGACATAAAATTGTCCATTTCTTTCGGTCCTCCTTTGTGGTCTGCTCACGTGTTTTGAGTCAAATGTTTCTAAAGGGCAAAGCAGATTCCTTTCTTCACCCCCAAATTTCCCTTGGCTCTTTTCCACCCATTTCTTATCCCCCTGACTGACACACACAAATTCCTGTGCCTCAAAAATCTTCTTGGAAAAGCAGGGAGGATTTTCACAGCCTGTTCACGTTTCGTGTGATGACTCCAAACATCATTTGACACTTGTGCCTCCTGTTTCTTTTGCTTTCAGACACAAACTCCTCCTTTCCCTAAATGACTTGGCCTTCCAGAATCTTATATCTACTCCAGTTCCCTTTTCCTGCTGTGTGCTCTCTGCAATTCCCTGGAAGGAGGATGGAACCAGGTGGGGATCGGTCACGGGACAGGAGGCCAGGAAACGGCCTCGAGTTGTTCCAGAGCAGGTTTGGGTTGGATAATTGGAAGAATTTCTTCATGGAAAGGGGGGCTAAGCATTGAGCAGGGCAGTGGTGGAGTCACCACCCCTGGAAGTGTCCCAAAACACGTGGAAGTGGCACTTGGGGACATTATTTTTGGCGACCATGGTGGTGCTGGTGGATGGTTGGACTTGATGACCTTAAAAATCTTTTTCAAACTTAACAATTCCGTGATTCTTCAGCAGCTCTGAAGTTCATGGATTTGACACAAGTTTTGGATTCGCCACCATTTTTGGATTCCTAATTTTGATGAAGTAGAAGCTTCCCAATTCTCCACTGCTCTGCTGTTTCTGGGCTTATTTTGAGAAGGACTGCCTCGAAAGCAACCAAAAAAAAAACCCAAGTAGGGACAACTTTAATAAGCTCTGAACTACTTTTTTTTTCATTCCTGGTGCTCTAAACACATCATTTATTTGTTTTCTTGAAAACAAAGAGCTTTTACTCTTGGCTATTAATGGCTGATGCTAATTGTGGTCTGTATATTATATTTCCATTAATTTTCTCTTAAAAAAAAAAACTCTATGGATGGTTAATTTTATTCCCACTTTCCTCCCAGTGCAGACCTAAATTGTTGTTTTTCCCCTTTTAAAGCCTGAACAAGCTGCTGCCAAAACCAGAAAAAACTTCAGGCAAAAACTAATGTTGAACATACAAGAAATGTTTCAGTATTAACAGAGTTAGAATGAGAGCCACAAACTGGCACGAGAAACAAGCACCTAAAACTGAATAGAAATAAAACCTGGGTTTTAACTCAAAATCATCCTTGTGTCAACATCAACCATCAGGCAGCTTTAGCCGACAAATTTCAAAGGCTCCTGTAAAAAAATCAAACCAGTGAGTACAAATTTTCCCTCTGCAAGTGGAGTTTATTTTAAGAACTTCAGCCTTACCTTCACTTTAAGCACAGAAGAAAACATTCTGGCATCTTCAGACACCCCTCCAATGTACGTTTTTTTAGTGAACACAGGCACGTGGTCATTTTCATCCTTCACCTCAATAAAGACCTTGGCTGTATTACCTAAAAGAGGGAAGGAAAAAGGGAAAAGAGAATATTTTGTAATAATTTGTAGCATCTACTAGCATTCACGCATTTACAGCCCAAGGAGACAATGCACAATGAGAGCAGGGATAATAATGTAAAAAAAAGTCCATTAGACACCATGAAATGCTAAAATTGGAAAATCCCAGAGTTACTGAGGCTGGAAAAGCC
>VZRS01008591.1:4582-52915 GCA_013398055.1 Ifrita kowaldi
GGCGGGATGGGGGAGGCGGGATGCGGGAGGCGGGATGCGGCCGCGGGCCGGGCAGGGCAGGGCCGGGCAGGGCAGGGCGGGCGCGGCCGCCAGCGCGGGGCAAGGCTGATCCCTAGCGGTGCGATGCGGCTGCGGCTCCGCGGCTCAGCCCGGCACCGCCGCCCGCAGCGGGCTCCAAACGCGGTTTTTTCACTTTTAAGTAACACACCAAAGGTATCCGAAGATTTTTCCACTTTTAAGTAACACACCTGAACGTGTTTCCTCCCGCTGAGGCCGTTTCTGTAGCAGCGCTACCTGTGTCTCTTGGAGCAGAGCTCCTCTTGAGTGCTGGGCTTCTTGACAAGGTTTGTTTGGATAAAAAGGAAAATATTGATTTTCGATCTTTCTAGAATTTTTCAGATCATGGTTCAAAGAGGTTGTTTCTTTTCGTTCTCTGTTGAATATTTGGTTTTTATTTATTTCCTCGTGATGTCCAATTTAGTTCCTGCTATGACTGATGGAAGGAAAAAAGGTGGGAAAAGGAGAGGTAAATACCAGACAATGTATTTTTCGTTTGTTTTAAATAGTTTTCTTCCTAGTTCCAACAAAAATAAGTGATGGCCCTTCATGCATAATATTTGCAGGGCTATTAAGAGCAAGAAAAGGTAAAATATATTATTTCTTTGAAATAAATAGGGTGGTTCCTCTCCAACAGGAAAACACAGCTCCTCACTAAGCAAAGTGCACACTTGTGCCATCAGTCAGGCAGCAAAGGGGTTCTTGCTCAAATGGGCACCAATGAGTGCCTGGCTTGTGCTTTCTTGTTTCTAAACCAGTCTCTGAAAAAGCAGTTGGGAAACACAGGGGCCTTTTAGCCACCACTTTTAGGAGTTGGAAGGAAAGAAGGAATCCAAAGCACATTTCAAATTGTACCATTACGTACTTTGAAAGGCTATATAATGTAAGATTTGTCAGGGCCATGTTCCTCTGGGCTGTGCTGTACAACCTAAACCCACTAATTTGTTCTCAAGCTGTAAGATTAATAGTGAGGATACTCTTGCTGTGTCAGTCCCTGTATGTGTTTGTGTTCTACATAATTCTGACAAGTCATGGAAACAGAAACCACACATTCAGAGCAAGCTTTTATGGTTCTGTGTGCTCACACCCCCTTAATATAAGGGCTTTATTTTATTAGCTGCAAAAAACCCGCAGCCCTGCTGTATCTTCTGCATATTCCATTAGAAATTGCTAATTAATAACATTTGCTGATGAACATCACCTAAATCTAAACAGAAAAGCCAAACTTCCAAAAATTATTTCAGCCATCACTGTCCTTTGAAACAGGCCATTCTTTTTCCAGGTAAAATGTAACCTTTCCTTAATTAAAGAAGATAAGATTAAGAATACTTTGAACTGATCTAGCACAGCCTATCACATACTTTTCATTCCAAGTGGTTTTCACTTCTCTTCACTTCACTTCACTTTCAGCCTCTTCAACAGCTACACCCCATGATCTATTTTCCAGCTGGGCATCTCACAACAACAGCTAATAATATTGTCACCAAATCCAGCACTTCAGGGAAAGACAGAAACACCCAGTCAGCACATAGCTGTAATGGAGTGGGAAGAAGCCAAACTGAGGGACATGGGAATTTACAGAAAGGGCAGGTTTGGTTTTGTTTGTAAGTGTCCAGCACTGGTCTCTGTGTCGTCCCACCAACCACATCATTAAAATACCCTTTCTTACCTGAGTCAAATCGCTCTGATGTTCCTCACATTTGAAAATCTCAGTGATTAGCATGTCTTTGGGCATCTCTCACTCAGCAGTGGAGCTTGACCAGGGTTAGCAACTTCCCCATGCTCTCTGACCTCTGTGCTGCCACAGCCAATGTCCACATTTTTCCTGGACATAGAGTTCTACTCTTCAGACTCTGCTTTCTGCCCAGGGTTTCTTATTTTTTCGTTTTCTGCCTCTTGCTAAGAACTTTCCCTTTTGACAAAAGCAGGGCTCTCCCCTGCAGTGCTGCCTCACTAGCAACAAGTGCTTCCAAGAGAGAGACCTTGCTCCTCAAAGCAGGGGTGGCCAGAGGCATCCTTCCCCAAGCCAGGGCAGGTCTCAGTCTTTTTCATGTAACGCCTGTATCCTGAAATTTCTGTAATGTCTATGACAAAAGGATTTACTACAGGGCTTTTCTGGTTTTAATTTCACTTTGGTGTGAAAGGGAGGAAAGTGTGCAGGTCTTGCACAATGTAGTAGTTCATGCCGTGAGTTGGTCAGGGCTGGGCTGGGCAGGAGCCTCTGGAGGCTTGAGGGCATGGCATTAAGTCCTATTCATGCCAGCATAAACTGGGAACACAAACACTGGGAACATGTAGAGGAAGCTCTCTGTTTTTTTGTCACCTTGCCTGGACCTCCTTGGTTTGGGTTTTTGTGGGGTACACACTTCCTCAGGCTCCTGCCATGGGGGCACTGTGGAAAGCAAGTGTTCAGGGCTCACACCCCAGCATTTCAAAGCAACCCTGAACACTTTCTGCTGGCTTCAGACCTGTTATTCACATTTTGCCACTGGCTGTCTCTCTCACAGCCCCAACAGCCAGTCCTGACAGCATTTGCTGCCCTGTGATGAGGAACTGTGCAACAGCCAATGGGTAATAAAAGTCCTGCAGCAAGCTGCTGTCATCTGTATGGATCCTTAGGCTGATTCATGCCTCTCTCTCTGGCAGCACGGGCCTGACACATCCTGCTCTTCCCGGCATTAAGGAGAAGCCAGTGAACAGCTTTGCAGCTGCAGGAAGCCACATGTAGAAAATGCCTCTTGCTGAGTCTTGCTGGGGCATCCTCCTCATTCAGCTGCATTCACTGCTCCAGAGGCCAAGGGTCCATTTGGTGGGCTCTCGGGCACAGGCAGGCATAGGAGAAGGAAAGAACTGCCCTACTTCCATGCTCTTTGGGGGTCTTCCACAGGATGAGTGATGTTTCTATGCAGGGTTTGCTTTTCCCCCTGCAGTGCAGGCAGGACAAGCTGTGCTTCACCTCAAAGGGGCATCAGAGTGGCTCTTTCTCCTCTGTCCTTCATCCAGGTAAGGCTACTGTACTCCCTCATTTGGAGGCCACAGTGATGGACGGCACACTTAAAAGCCTTCCTACTTATTTTTATATATATATTTATATAGCTGCTGCACAGCATTGAAGCATTACTGGTTACAGGCTCCTGCTTTTCTACATTTTCCAGCTCATATTGAAATCATGATGTCATGACCTGCACTTTAAAGTAGGGTGTCTGGGAAGTGCAGATCACAGCCTGTAGATAAGTGTGACAGTCCCAAGTGTTGCTCTGCAGATCTAGGGAGCACAGAGACACTGGGAGGGTAGGAGCCACCAGCCCAGCAGAGCGTGGGGCTCATGGATGTGCAGAAAAGCCACAGCTGAAGACATAATGGGTCATAAACAAGGACCAAGTGATGTCTCAGCAACAACAGGATGTTGTTAAAGTCACTAGAAAACTCTAGAAACAGCCTGCACAAGTAAGACTGTCTGTCACATACATATATATATGTATGTATGTATGTATGCATGTATGTATGTATATGTATATGGTATCTGTTCTCTGCATGCAGCACATGCACAGGTGTGTGTGCAGTGCAGTGTCCAGACACATCTGCACATCTGAATGTTCTGCAGTGTCCAGAGTTGTCCTAACTGGATACCTGGGGCCTGGGCTCATGGCTGAAAATGGCTGGTGCAGGCCGTGTCCCTGGTGCTGTGTCCAGCTGTCCAGCAGCCTTGTCCCCTCCTGCACTGCCTCTTTGAACGCACACTCACATTTCTGTTCACATTATGCAAAGCAGGAGCAAAGGCTGCTGCTCTCAGCAGTGCTCACAAACTGAGTGTGTTGAGAGCAAAGCCCTGCTCTGCTCATGTGCTCACTGTCATTTCTCACAGGTGATGGCTGCTGCTAAATCAGCCCCAAATCTGTTCTCCAAACAGTGCTCAACTGCTTACATGCTTAGAAGTAAACCACGTTTAGCTGCCTTTAACGCTTTTCCATCTCTATTTTTGTGCATTAAGATCAATTTCATGAACTTTCCTAGGTAAAATGATTGCCATCGGCAGGAAGAATGTAGTAAATTAATTATAGATGTGTGTTAAATTACTTTCATTAGCACTCTGAGTTCTGGGAGGGAGTTGTGTGAGCAGGATGACTGATGAAACAGTGTTTTTACATATTCCCCCGGTAATGGATATTTTTACTTGCCTGCCAGTGTTGTTTCTCAGCTCAGAGAAGCTGGAATTCCACATTTCTGAAAATGGAGGCTCAGTCTAAAATTGACCTCCAAAGATTGCCAGAAAACTATGGCTAAGACGGACTGGCTGGAACACAACCTGTCTGTTCAGGGCCTTGGTGATGCACAAAAGTGGACTGAGGGAGGATTCATCCTCTTTGCATCAGACACACCCAAATCCAAGGGAGTCACTTGCATTTGGGGTGTTGTTCCTACACACTGACAAAGGCATAACAGCCAAAACAAAAGTCAACGTGAGTGGAAAGTTATTTTCCATATTCACCTTATAACAACCTTGGTGCAGGATATTTTCTAGGGATTAATGGCCAGGCCAGTTTAATGGCTCTCTGCTGAACTTCAGGCTATCAACTTTTCACAGCCTATCATTAATCCCTGGAAAATATCTAGGTTCATAGCAGATATGAGTGAAAAATAATACACATGTGAAGGTAAGTCTAGTGTTATATATATTGGGATTGGTGAAGGCAAGTTTTTAATCATGTACTGGCCCTAATTGCTAACTCCAGATGCACTTCAGAATACAAGTAAATGAGGTACAGCTTAGTTACACTGTAATTACAAAGCAGCTTCACTGCACTTCTGTTTATATGGTGTACAATTACTGCCTTCTCTGGCTGAACGCTGAAATAGTAATATCATTGTCCCTCATGTTTCATACTGAAATGTGCTACAGAATACTGTATTTTGAAGGATATCTGTAACAGGTAAGTCAGAGGACAAATACGTACTCAGTAAGTTAATTCAATTTATTTCTAGCCACTGCACTCACAGTATTTTTTGATTTAAAGAAAAAAAAGTCTAAAGAAATAAGAAATATGAATCAACATATATCATGTCCCAGGTCATGAGCTGTGAACAAACTTTATTAAACAATTTGTCCTGCTTGGAAGAGTGGAAAGGGGAGCCCAGACATGGAGAGCAACCTGTGTTGCCTCCTCAGTCCCCAGCTGTGGTCTGGGGCTGGGGGTGGTGCTGAAAAGAGCTCCCCTCTCACTTCCCATTGCGACTGGCACCTGGCTGGAATCAGAGATGCACCATCAAAGATCCTCTGAGGATCCCTCCTGACACCAGATTTGAGTGGCTCAATCTTTTAATACATCAGTCCTGACATCACAGAGGAATGCAGCCCCTGCATCCCAGCCTTCAGCAGGTGGATTTTCCCTTCGATCTGTCGGAGCAATGCTGGATGTGGGCGCATGAACGTGCATACAAGGTAGGGCTATCTCAGAAGTCTGAAGCTCATCACAGAGATTTCCCTGCCCACGCTGCCTGTGCAGGAGCAGGGCTGTGGAGGTTTCCATTAGACTTGTAGAAGTGCCAAAAAAACCTCCACAGTCTGCTGGGAGAATAATTAGAGTTGGCAAGTTTGCTCAACAAGCACTCCTTATACATAGCATTAATGGGTGATAGGTAGAGTCTGTGGTTTTTTCACTTAATAATGCATGGAACCTCCTAGATATTCTAAGGATCTCTCTCTGGAGTTGTGCTTTGTGATCAGAGGCATAACTAATGGTCGGGACTGATTACATACTGATTAAAACTACTTAAGAATCTCATCTGTCCAGGAAGGGAATGCCAGGCTCTGCAGCAGGAGGCAAGTGCTTGTCCCTATTTCATTTCAATTGTACCCATTCATCTGATTTGCACATCAAACAGGATCCAGGGTTTAAAAGGAATCTGATGTGCCAGGATTAGACCTTGAAGCTGACATCTTTGGTGGATGAATATCTTCCCCTTCTTGGAAGCCAATGGATTTTACCAGGAAAGTGTAGAAGCACATTCTTGTTTGGTGCCTATCCCAAAGAGCAGTGTTCCCACAAGAGGTGGGAATTTCTTCTTGTGACACATTCTGGTGGGATACCTTTGCACCCAGCAGATAGAAGTCCAAAAAACTCTGGCGAGCCTTTGGGAAGCCTGTGTTTCTCAGTGTCTCTCTTTCCATGGATTTAGTCCGGTGTGAAAAATGACAAATTCATGGGTTGGGGAGCTGGACCATGGGCTGGACCACTCAGAGGTGATGAGGATGTAAAGGTGGGCAGTACCAACTGAGGTGTTCACACCATTAGATAGACAAATGTTAGATACGCTGTCTGAAGTAGATCCAGACTTTGGCTCCTAAGGCCAAAGTGCAGGACTCCATCGTGTGTGCCCATTGAGGGACATCCCTGTCCTTTCCAGCATAAGATACATTGGCAATAGATCTATTTCCTTCTTAACCCTCCTAAACTCTTTTGGGCATGTATGCCTTAATAGGTGAGACGTAACACAGGCCTGTGTTCACCTAAAGGCTTTGAACTCTATGTTGGCCTGTTGGGATTGCCCCCAGCCTTTCCCCCAGCGCGGGCTGGGAAACACAAACTCTGCCACCTGCAAGCTTCTGGTGTGACATTAATAAGCCTTTGCAGAGGAGCAGTGCTGGACATGCAGTCTCTGAAGAGGCTTTGCAGCACTAATGATCTCCAGAGGTCCTTTCCAATTTCAACTATCCTGTGATTGTGTGTGTGATTCTGTGATAGCTGACACAGACAGCCTTGGGCACCAAGTATCTGTCAGTGACTTACCTGTGAAATCAGAGAAATCCAAACGTGAGTGCATCTTTTGAACACTGGGAGGGACTGTTATGTCTGGAGGGTACAGACCTGGGTGTCTGTGCCAGACTCTTGGTGAACTGCATGGTCCCTGCATGGTGCTGCTCCTCTGAAGCTGTCCCTGTCTGACTTGTGCTGTAACAAGCTTCTTAGGCTGTCCAGCAAATTGCATCTTGAAGAGCTGACTAAAATATGACCTACAACTCTTAAATGAATTTGTACTGCTTCAGAAATGTTGGAATAGGGGGAAAACATACTGTTAAAAAGTATAAAAAGTGGATGTTATGACAGCCAAGTGCTGTGTAAAGTTAGTGTGGCTGAACAAAGGAGTTTAAAAAGAGTGAGGAGAGGGCAGTCATTAGAGGAAGCATTTGCAGTCCAAAATCATCAGTAATACTAAAGTTGAAGAGATGTGGAGTACGTTTCAGAAAGTAGTGACATATAAACAAACAAATACTAAAAAAAATACGGTTAATTTTTAACTATCGTCCAAATTTATGCCTTTTTGGAGGGAGGGAACATTTAATTTTCCCCTTATCCTCTCTGACAGTTTGATTGAAGGGCTTGGATATCTCAAGCCATGTGGGACTGTGTTTGTTTGAGCCTTTAGACAGCTGCACTGTCAAACATGGGGAGCTTCACCCTCTGCAGAAGGTGTAGCACAAATGTCATCACAGGGTCACTCCTTGACCAGTGCAGGGCTCTGCAGGACAAAGGGTTGTAGAGTGTATCAAAGGGAATTTTGTGATGCTGCTACTGGTGATAGCAGGGTCTCGAGAAGATCCCATTTACCCATAGATGTTCATTTTTTTGGTGTCAGGATGTAAATGAGCCTCTTTCCAAGTCCAAACTAAAGCACAGCAATCCTTTAGTGAGTGTCAGAGCAGACAGCAAATCAAATCTGTGTTTCTGAGCTGCGCTGCCATTGTGGGAAGCTTTGCTGAGAGTTATGAATGTCACTCATCAAAATGCCCTCACACAGTTCTGATAAGTCTAAATAATACTGTTTTATAGACGATGTCACTGTCACTGCAGAGGGCACGAAAGTCATCTTTTAAATTCATTCCAGATGAAATCTGAATGCACCAGTATTGTCTATGAGGCGTTTTCTGAATGCAGCCAAATAAATTTGGTGTCAGCTGCCATGGGAACTGTCCTTCTGAATAATCTCCTGTGTCACCTAAAATGATTGCATATTTCAAACATACAGGTTGGCACTTCATTTGTTTGTTTGCTTGCTTACTAATTTTTAACACAATTTTTACAATTTTTACTACCAAGTTACCTCTACTCATTCGTGGTTCTGGACTTCTCAAGTCTCCTTGTGTGTTTTGCACTTTCTAGACATGGTTCATTCTTTCTATTTAAATGATGTTTTTGTGTGGGGCAAAGCAGCACCTGGCCCAAGGTGTGATGGCAGGAACTGTCCCCTTCTAGTAGCATGCACTCCATCATGTGGCAGAGTCACTGCTCTAACATGCTTTTAAAAAGGGAGGGAGGAAGGTGTACAATTTTGCCACACCAGAGTAGTGAAACATTTGAATTCTACCTCCATGCCTTTGAATTTGGAAAGCTAAATATAGGGAGGGTAAAAGTGAGGGGAACTGTAAATAGAAAATGAGTAAATGGGATAAATCTAAATCCAATCCGTGGTACTTGTCACACCTCCCCATCAAACACCACTCTGTTGGCTTCTTTTGAGGTTGTTGGGAATGATGGTTCAGCATCCAAATCAGGCTCTTGATGAAGTTCGAGCAGCCCTGGAAACAATGGGCAATTGCTTCTAATAAGGTCACAAGCTAATGAAATATGAAAAAAAAATCTCATAACTGCACTCCAAAGAAAGTGTTTGCAATCATCCCAGCACATCTGATATCCCAAATATCCCCCACGTGCCTAGTATGCATATTTGTGGCACCACACTTGCACCTCTTGACTTGCTTACACAGGTGCTTTCCAACCCTAAGCAAATATGAATATTGTGTTCAATTTGCCACACAAATCACTAAATAAGATGCACAGGCAGCTTCTGCTCCGTCACAAGAGCTTTTTGTAATGGTTGTTTCATATTGCACTAGTCATTTTTAATAACCGAAAATGTTCTTAGGAAAGTTTGAGAGCTTTCCAAGAAAGGATTACAACTTGAGTCTGCAAGGTGTTGAATTTGTGGGATTTGAGTCAAGGAAGCATTTCTAGGGCTACTCACAGGCTTATAAGAACAGAGTTATTTGGCACTGCTTTGCTGCAGTCATTAGTGGGATGTCATGATCAGAGTGTAGGGTGGCAGCAGGAGCAGGTAACAGGGAAGAGTCAGGCCACCCACCACTGAAAACCAGCCATAACCACCAAAATTGTCTTAAAATAGTCAGGCTTCCTACCTGACAGAAATAATGCCATAGTCTCAAAGGCAGTATAAGTTTCTTTGACAGGAGGGTGATTAGGTTAAATGAAGTAGCTGCTTCATGTTAGAAGAATTCTGAAGCTTTAAAGATCTACTTATCCAATGAAACATTTTTTGCCCTCAGGGTCAGTTTAACAAAGGCGTCTTTTCCAGAGGATTTTCACAGACAGCTGAACAGAATGCCTTTTTATTAAAAATTTTATCTGTATTAATGAAGTTTTATGACCTAAAAAGCTTGCTCAGGGTTTCTGGGAGGCAAGGAGCCTGAGTATCACCTCCTGCTGTAAGGACAGCTGGGGATCTGGGTCATTGCACTGAGGATTAATTGATACAACCTGGTGGAAAGGTATGAAAATCATCTTGTAAGGTCCTTGCCAGGTCCTTCTGCACTGCTTTCAGACTGCTGGGCCCACACAGCTGGAGGTGTGAGTCAGGCTGGCCCAGACCACCGAGGTTGCCAAAAGAATCCGAATCAACGAGAACATGAGGTTGTGACCAAGAGCTGTGTGACCATATGTGTGGAGCCAGGACTAGAAACTCTCTGAGGATAAACTCCTTACTGAATCAAAAGGCTGCATTACACACACAGGCAAATGTAAACTCATTTAATTTTTAAAAATAGTTTTATTAAGTATATGACAGCTTCCAGAAGGCATATTGGAAAATATTCATGACCTTCTATTAATGCCTTTTTTAATGAAATATCCCATATATATTTGACAGAAATAAAGGGTATTAAAAACTAGAACTGAAAGCCTAATTATTTCATATAGATTTTGGTTTTTTCAGAGAAAATACAAGTTGCAACATTAGGCTAAAATTTAAGTCCTGCTGAAGTCAAAGACCACTATTCTTCAAAGAAACAAAAGAATTCACAGAAAAGGTTTTGTACAAGAAGATATGCATGATCTAATTTTAAGAGTACAGTGTATTATGGAAATATTTTTACAAGCCTTTCTTCTTTTTGTGTCAACAAGTGACAAGAAAATACTGTTCTTCAACAAAATCATGAAAAAATATGAACTGATCACATATGGGTAACGTTGAAACAAAGAAAAAGGAGAACTAACCTTTGAACTAGTTTTAGCTTTGGATTTGGGTGATCTGCCTGAAAAGTCCTTGTTTTTATCTAATCAAATCCATGAAATTCCTCAAAAGTCTGATGATTCAACTGCATGATGTCATGCTCAGCATCCATGGCTCTTGGGCAACAGCTGCTTGGTGTGAAATACATCAGAGTGCAAATCTTCCCAGCTCAAAATTGTCAGCACAGGATGACAGCCTCCTGAATGGTCTCAGCTCCACCTGTGCATCACTGACCTGGGCAAACTTTACTTAATGCAACAGGGTGGCAGGGGGCTAGCAGGTATTGCAGTGTGCCAGCACCAGGGAGGTGCCTACTCCAGCCCAGACAAGGGGGAGGCAGCTGGGTTTGGATTCCCTCCAGGATGGATGCAACTTAAGCAAGTTAAAAAAATGTGGCACAAGGTCCAAGCTCTGAGACAGTGTTCAAAATCACTAATCCTGAGTAGCATGAGACACACAGTGAGCAGACTGCGCTGCAGAGCGGGCTGTGGTTTAATGCACCACCATCCATGGTATTCCCTATTTTCTAGCAAGGGGATACCTGTGCTCAGCAGGGCTTTTAGGCATCTAACTCAGGGCAGTGGATTCCGTTTCAGCTCCGGCACGCCTAAGCTTTGTTCACTGATGCTATGACACCCAAAGCTCCTCTGTGCTTCAGTTCTTCATTTGTACAATTAATTAATAGTGGCAACACTTCCTGTCTCACCAGGGTGTTGTAAAGAAAAAGCTCACTAGAAATGGTAAGGCACTCAGAAATTGGATAATAAGGACTTTGTAACCTCCTAGGGAAAATTTAAATTTACACTTTTCAAATGTAGATCAAGGGTTAAGCTTAAGACTAAATTTCTGCCCCATGCACACAAAGCACCTGAAGAAGGACTTCCTGCATCATGTTGTCCTTGTGCTGGCTGCCTGCATGAAATCACCTTTCTTTTTTCTCTGGGAAATGGGAAATATCTAAAGGAATATCTTGCAGGAGCTTTGGTATGCAAGTGGATACTGCAGTGTCCCAGCTGTTTGTAAGAATCAGGACTTGTTTCTGTTCTAGTCTTCTCCTACAACAAAGAAGAGGATGCACATGGCAGAGAATAGAGTAAAATTTAAAAACTTAGTGTGATTTCACAGCTGGTGGTCACTTGAGCAACCCAGAAGTCATTTCCCACTTAGCCCATGAGTACAAGTTTAAACTTCATTTGTTCCATTTATTTTCTTCTTTACTCCTTCTCCCTCTTCTCTCAAAGGTTCCAGCTCAGGCCCATCCTGTGTGGAGTTTTTGTTCCAGTTTTTTCTGCCTTCATTTTCTGTCCTTACAGATTTAGGATCCTCTTCTTTTGTCTTTCTTTCCTTCTCCTCCTTGGCAAGCATACGATAATTATAATAATTCATGATGAACAGAAAGGTTCCTGCCAGGACCATCACAGCTCCACATTTAATGAACATATATTTGTAGTCCCCAAAGGTATCAATAAGAATTCCTGTAAAATATATGTTTAAAAAAAAATAGGAAATTTAGAGATGAAGGCAAGGATATCGTGTTTTCAGATCCTATCTATAAAGGAACACCCTTGTGGCTTTAGGATAAGACATTCTCTGAACTTCTGATCTCTTCCACAAACACCCTGAGCCTGCAAATACTGAACATGTGTTACACTATACAGCCTGTGGGTAGCTGATATTGGTACAGGTAATGATAATCCGCACAGTTTGGTAGAAGGGGACAGAACCAACACTGCTAAGTCTGGACTTTTCCAGCACACCTATGTTTTCCATGCTAAACTATTCCTCCGATCATAGATCCTGCAGACAGCCTTTCCACTGACTCCAGTGGTCAACCACAAGGAAGTCCATTTGGCTTGGCAGTCAAATAGTGGCAGCTTTTGGGAAGACTTTCATGAGAAGGCACCTGCCCACTGAGTCTCATCTCAGGCTCTTGGCAGAGACCCTCTGATTTATTCCACCATGGGTCACTCACCAGCATTAAAGGGGACTCAGCTTTTGGTCACAGCTGCCCTTTCTGCATTTGCACTCATGATCTAAAGAGGAAAGGGCACAGCGTGAAACTGGAAAACATTAGTTCCAGGGAAAGCAAAGATGATGCTGTCAATGTCAGATAATTTCAGTGCCAAGACAAATGTGACAGGTTCCTCTCAAAGGTTAATGCCTCTGCTACGGAGTTACAGAGTAATTGAAGGGAGACGGCTTAATTGAAATGTCACCATTCTCCATCATGTCAAAATGTAACGCAAATCTTATTGGGATTATGATCCTGAACATTAATTCCCATTTACTGGGCAACACAGACAATTCTTAACATCCCAAATCCTAATTAAAGTAAGACCCACTCCTAACCTGGCCTTCACAGTACAGACAATCTTCCCTGAAACTGGCCCATCATCCATTAGCTCTCTGACTTTTTGGAATATGTTCTCCTCAAAAAGAGGGACCTTTAATTACTTCCTGATTGACCCTTAATGTTGAAAAGCTGATGATTAATTATCCCACTGCATTGCACTAACAAGTGTTTTTATGCTCACCAAATGGATTTCCTGATCACAAAAATAACAATTTTTAACTAGTTTTGGACAGTGTTTTTTCCTGAATCATCCCTAGCTGACTTGGTACACCATTTTCAATGCACTGTGTTTTTCATGCTACTGGTGAAACATCAACCAAATGCTAATTGCAACAATTTTTCCTTTTCTGCTCATCAGGATGACCTAGAGGTCTCCTAAATAGGTTTCAATGAGAGTTTTAATGAGTAGAGTATTGGAAAATTCAACAGTAGGATAGTCCTGCCTCTTTTCCTTTGAGAATAAGATAAGGTCATAAAACACACTGGGAACAATTTACTTAGTTCATTAAAGCAGAACCCTGCAGTAGGTTATTAAAATGCCAAAGAACCAATAAATTTGCTGCTTATTAAAATGGTGGGAAAAACCCTACAAAACTAATATTACTGATTATTACACAGAACTGTTTTAGCCTCATTAGCAATCTCTGGTCATTAACTTAATCTCCCACACAGAAAATTACATAATTCAGAAAACGGTCATTTAAAAACTGTATTTTCTTTTGTTTGTCATTAATTAAATAATGAATCTCTACGACAGCAAGAGGACACAGCTGCTTCTGTCACACTGTATGAGCTACATAGTCATATGAAGAATTGAACAGCTCTGCAGGATGTGTCATGCGGAGCATTAGCCAGATCTCAGTTTTGAATCCAGGAAAAGGGTTCAAACTGCAAAAGGAGCACATGCTATAGAGGGAATATTAAGGCTGTTAAATCACAGGAGATCAGTGCCCTTACTTATCTTTGGATGACTGAAAGTCCTCCTGCAGACTCAATATTGTCCACATGGACCTTTGTGGGCTCTGCCTTTTGATATTTCAAACCATGCCATCCAAAATAAATCTTTTCTTAAATTATTTTTAGAACAGAAGTAAATCTTTCAGCTGGACTAAGATGACTGAAATTCCTAAATGGTGTACTCAGAGCCTTAGGGACAAACAGCAAGGTTTGAGTCAACAAGAGGCTTTCATAGAACTGCTGTGTTTTACTTAAATTGAGGTGGACTCCAGCCTTTTGCAAAAGGAGGAATCTCCAGGAGGAGTTGTCTGAAGTGCAAGGTTCTTGGTGTTGTAGGAAGTCCCACTTTGCAAGTTTTGTTCACGTGTTTGAAGGGATCCAGGATTAAAAGATGACCCTCCAAGACTGACTTCAACTGGAGGACTACACAGAAAGGAGGAAAGAGGAAATGCTGGAGAAGACATTAAGGACCTCCTTTCCTGTCCAGTTACTAGTGGAAAAATAGTGATTGGGAGGCAGAGAAAACACATTTAGAATAATTTCCTACAAACTGTGCTTGCAAAAGTCTAAATCCAGGTGACAACCCAGTGGCAGCAGAGGAGGAAAACACACTCACCTCCGATAGGTGGTCCCAGCAGTATCGTGCAGCACTCGGCGATGGTGACGAGGCCGACGGCGCTCGTGAACCGGGCAGCTCCCACCAGGTCCATCAGCGTCTCAAAGAGCATGGCACACACCATGCCAAAGGCCAAGCCAAAGAAGCTGGAGTACACAATGAGCCCTGTGTAGCTGGAGGCCAGCGGGCACAGGAGGTGGCAGGCACCGTTGAAAGCAATGGCGAAGCTGAAGAAGTACTGAATCCGTGGCCTCACCCACTTGCTGTTGGCAACGATGCCGGTGGTGGGGCGAGCAACCATATCCACAATAGCAAGGATGGAAAGGAGGAAAGCGGCTGAGTATTCATCGATGCCGGTGTGCTTTGCATAGGGTGCCAGGAAAACAATGGGGGCAAAGAATCCCAGGAACATGAGCACATTTCCGATCAGGTAAATCAAGAACCCTCTGTGTTTAAAGAGGGAAAAATCAAGGTACTGATTGATTTTTTCAAAGCAGTCCTTTTCTCCTTCATCTTCTGTTTTGTTCTCCATGGGGACATTCAGGGCACTACTCATTTCCTTGCCATCTTCAGTGATCTTTCCTTTCAGAGCATCCTTCCCTTCCTCAGTCACCTGGGTTTTGACCAGTGCTGTGCCTGCCCCGATGGGTCTGAAGAGAGCTCCTGCCACACAGCAGTTTAATAAAATTGCCCCAAGAATTAAAAAGCTGCCCCTCCAGCCAAAATTGTCAAAAAGGAATTGGTTTAGAGGTGCCAGGGTGCAAAGCATCACGGGGCTCCCTGCCATAGCAAGGCCATTCGCAATGGGTCTTCTCTTCAAGAAGTATTTCCCTATGATTATCACTGATGGCTGAAGGTTGAGAGCAAGGCCAAATCCTGGAAAAAGTGCAGATAAACAAAGGAAGATTTGACACCCATTTCTCCTTAGCTCATTGTTTAAGGAAATTCACAGGCAATTGGTTCACTGGTGGCTCCTCAATACAATAACCTGGATGCAAATGTTGCTCAGTGTGCTTCTGAGTTCTGGCTGTCACATTTGGGTAGCCAGACCCCAGAAACACTCTTTCAGTCAGAGAATGCCCCTCCCTTTTGCACTGCAAATCTCTTGGGTGGCAAAACTAGCACCAAGAGTTTGCTCCAGAGTGAACCCAAGCTATTCCTTCATGGAATGCTGGTGGGTTCTGTCCAGATGCAGTGGCCTTGCTGGGAGAGAGGATGGTTCTATTTTTTAAAAAATGGCAACTCCCAGTTTGAGGAAGGTTGTTTTGGCTTGGACAGTGCCAAGCACCAAAGTACATCCATCAAGGGCTGGCCTTCCCTTCCATGGGCACCCAACTCTGCTGCCAGGCAGCCAGACCTGCACAGAAAATAACACCACCCTCCTCAGCCATGACTGATTTGGTGCTGTGAGCAATTCAGGTCTGATGCAAAAGATTAAGAGGTCTGCAAGTACATAGCAAAACAGCTACTGAGGATGCTAATTACACAGGACCCTGGAGTGTTTCTTTTAATTAGAATTTATTTTTATTGCATTTAGATATATAAATGCCATTATAAATCTGTGTAGCTAATTCAACTGGCCAGCTTCTCCCGCACAGGTGGAATCTGAAGGCAGAGATACCAAATGTTGTGATGGTCTCAATTTTCTGTGTTTGAGAGCACTGCCATATAGAGCCATCGAATCACAGAATCAGTAAAGCTGGGAAAGACCCCAAAGACCACAGAGTCCAACCTTTGACCAATCATCATCTTATCAATTAGACCAGAGCACTGAGTGCCACATCCAGTTTTTTCTTGAACACTTCCAAGGATGGTGAATCCACCACCTCCCCGGGCAGCCCATTCCAATGTTTAACCACCTTTTCAGTGAAAAATTTCTTCCTGATGCCCAACATCAATAATCAATAATCAAACATCAATAATATTTTCAAGCATTTCTTTGACATGCAGTATTTTCACAAAAAGTTAATTTTTCAGAACTCCATCAAAATGGCATTTAAAAGTCATGCCACATATTTTCCACTCCATCATCCAGGAAAGAATGAGCCACATTAGAGCAAAGCAGAAATGTAATCCTTGAAGTGATTATATCAGAGAACATGAATCCTGAAAATAGGGTCATGGAGATTTTTTCTTGTTCATTAGCCGATATAATTAGTTTGTTTAACTGTGCAGTACATAATTAGGCATATTGCTTTACAGAAGAGAATTTACAAAGGTCAAGGTCCTCAAAATTAATTAAGGAGCACTATCATTAGTCACTGATAGAGTAGAATCCAACTGATGCAGCAGAATCCAGCTGATGCTGGATAGCTTCTGTTTAAATGGGTTTAGAAAATTATGATTTTTGCCAAGTCTAAAATTCTTTTTTTTTTTAATTACTTCAAAGTTTACAACATTAAAAATAAATTGAAATGGCAACATATTAAAATAAATCTGAATACAAAACATTCTTCGCATGAACTTTTTTAGATAGTCCATATATTGGGCAGGGCACATCTTTGGGAAGTGCAGCCTGTTTACAATGCCTATAGGGCCAAATTCAGGGTGACCTGGGAACCACAGAGGAAAACCACAGCCCTGGTTAGAGAACACCCTTGGACAGTGCTGAAATATAGAAATGCATCTTCTTTCACCTGAGCAGATGCAGCACAGCAGGTGAGAGTTTGCATTAACTCCCCACTTCCCAGGCTGGTCAGTAAGGGCAGAAATTGATCAGTCATTTCTACAGAGTCATTTTTGGTAGGAACACACCACATCTTCCAAAGGAGGAAAATCAGACTGGATGCCAGCTACCCACTTAAAAATAATCAACTCAAATTTTTTATTATGTGAACATTAATTTGCCAGTCAGACAAATCTAATTTAATATTACCTCATGCTCTTCCCATTAATTAAATTTGGAGAGTTTCAAATTGAATAACTGGAATTTCAATTTACTTTAAGCTTTTGGCTGACTTTAGTAGGAAATATTTACGTCCATTTTATTGCAGTTTTCAGAAACTACAGCAGCTTTTCCATAGCTGGAATTGTTACTCAATAACCACATTTTCTCCCCAGGGATACGACAGGGAGGTCTGTCAGTGGTGTTGCAAGAACAGAAGCAAACCTGTGCCAGAGGGAGTGTCCTTTCCTGTATTAAATACATCTCACACATATTAGGAGGAAATAAGTGGTGCTATAGGACTCAGCTGTGTAGTTATTGATGTTGTTCTTACTTTATTCGTAAGGAACAATCTGACCAGATATTTCAGTGCTCAACATTTACAGCCATGGCAAAGACTCTACTCTCATTAGTCCATATGCCTCACCCAAGATCCCATTTCATTTCATGGCAGTCTAATTGGTGCAGATTGAACTAAACTCTGGCCTGTCATTACTGCCTTGCAATTAGCTTTGAAATTTGCTGCTTCTACCTCAGACTTCAGAAGAGGTTGCATGTTGAAACACCTATTTAATGCATTCAGGCTGGCATCTGTCCAGGTGGACAGCTTGCAAACCCCATTTCTTTTTCTAAGTGCTGCAGGGAAACAAATGGGAAGAGGCTGTGGGGTTTCCAGTGCATGCAAGGTGCCTCGTGCAGCCCAGAGTGCCATCAAGGACAGAGCTGCCTCCACCAGCAGAGCCTGGTTCCTGCTCTGCATGCAAATGGAAACAGGCATAATCAAGTCAGCAACTGAGATTGCTGTGTCTAATCCCTCCACTGCAAACAGATACTTCCTGCTCTGCTCCTCTGAAGAGATTTCTATTAATATGCCAAAGGCACTGGACTGTAGCAGACACCTCCTCGTACCAAGACCTTGTTTTTACCTCCATCCTTGTGATTTACATGAACACAGACTTTTCCATCAGTCTGTTTTCTTTCCAGGCTAGTAGGAAGGAGGCTAGAAAGAGTGTGATGTTCACAGGTTGCTTTACAATTGCTGCAAATCCCCTTTACAGAAGCCTCTCTCCTCGTGCAGCGGCACTGCCGCAGCCGCATGATGGGCAAGCAGCTTCGTAACTGCCCTTGAATGGTTCCATGTTAGGCCTGACCAGCAAAAATACTTCAAGGCATCAAGGCCACCTTTAATTAGAGGCATCAAGCATGTTAGCAGGCTTACAAGCATCTTCCCTTCTCTGTCAAATTAATATTCCTTGCCCAGCACACACCCCGTGCCTGGAGATGATGGGTTATCAGCCAACACCTCATCCACACAGCTGCCCTTGTTCAGTGAGTAGGAGGAAAAGGTGCACACAACAGAAGATGTGCTCTGCTCAGAGGAAACAACACAGCATTGCAGACAGGGAGATGTGAGTGGTTTAGCCCTGTACCTCGGGGCTGGCACGAGGGTGACCAGTGTGCACTGAGCACTGCCCACACTATCAGCTCTCTGCAGTGGGTGATGGACCAGACTTGCAAATGCATTCAGGGGCCAAGCAAGAGCAAGGTCTTTATCAATCCTAGGTCCATTTGGGTTATGCACAGAATAATATCCTGTCACCTGTTTAGCCAAGTGCTTTAGAACATAGAAGCTGGTGCCTTCCTACAGCCCTGTTTCTTGCCCAAGTCCTTCTGCTCACCAAAATGCATGGAATATTTTTTTGCAAAGGATTTATGGTTTCCATGTGCTGATCCAGCATTAGTCAACTTAGAATAACAGAATGGTTTGGGTTGGAAGGGACCTTAAAACCCATCCCATTCCAACTCCCTTGCCATGGGCAGGGACACCTTCCACTAGACCAGGTTGCTCCAAGCCCCATCCAACCTCTCCAACCTGGACACTTCCAGGGATGGGGCAGCTACAGCTTCTCTCTCTGCAAACTGTCCCAGGGCCTCACCACCCTCATAATAAAGAATTTCTTCCTGGTGTCTAGTCTAAACTGCCCTCTGTCCGTTTAAAGTCATTCCCCGTTGTCCTGGCACTTCTTCCTTGCCTTCCTATTTGTTTAGCAGGAAATGATGCAAGCTCATGCATTAAGAAATATTGGGAGACATTGGTTATTTTTATTTCCCATCACTTTGTTTCTGGAGTCTCTTTCAAGGAATCTGCAAGATTTATTCATCCAATAATAACACAGCTTCATTTAATTACAGCCACAGTCCTTAGGAAGAGTAAGGTTTAAGAGAGGGAATCCTACATGGGGATTTATTCACTACTGTACAGATTTAATAAAGGAATATTGATGTAGAAGAGCAGGGTGACAAACTTTCTGTCCCAATTTACTTTGCTAGTGGCTGGTTTTATTGATTTTAAATGTTGAGCTCACATTTTCACATTCAGAAAGCAGCACTTAATGCATCTGAGGAGAGACTGGGAACATTCATTAAACCATATACCAGGCAACCTCAAAAGCCAATTTTGAACTCATTGTGTCATGTTTTCAAGCAGATGTCCTAGCTGCACTGGAAGAAACTTTCGCTGTACCTTATCCAAAATAATAAACCAAAAATACTTACAATTAAGCATCTATACTCACACAGGTGGAGAGCTCTAATCCATTTACCTTTAAAAGCAATAACCTGGCACCTGCAGGCTTTAAAGATGCTGGACTGAGCCTATGCCTTATCCTGTTTGAGTTTCCAATATAGAATTTCATATTTCAATATAGGCAATTCAAACTGGAACTTCAAGAAGGAAATACAGGGGTTTTTTTCAAAACAGGGAGATTGTCGCCTATTTTCAGGCAACTCCAGCAGTTCTTATTTTCACCTCACAGGTGAGGACCTCCTCACCTGGCAAAGGGCAAGTAAACTAAAGCAAACCCCTGAAATCTCATTTCGTGAATCTCACAGAGGGAAGATAACACACAGTAAAATAGGAACATGGGTGCTTTCTTTACAGCCACACTTGTATCCAGAAGGACGTGCCTTGCCCAGGGCAGAGCACAGTCAGTCTGGGTTTGCTTCAGGGGGAGCTGAGGGCGCTGATGGCCACTGTCCCCAGCACCCTGGCCCAGAGCACCCCGCTGCACAGAGTACAGCCCTGCCTGGTTCCTACACAAGATGCCCAGGCAGGAACACTGCGCCGAGCAGGGAACGTGCTCTTTGCCAAAATTCATCTGGAACATTGATAAGGAGGGCCCTTGTCCCACCAGCTTTTTACCTCACCAGATTTTTATCTCACAAGATTTTTATCTCACCAGCTTCCCACTGCGTTTTTGTTGGTCCACACATTGCCCAGGTGTGGAAGTCCCAAACCATCAGGAGGGAGCCTCACATGTGGAGGAGAAGGAGATGCTTTGTTCTCACCTGTGATGAAGCCCACGCAGATGTAGAGCTGCAGGATGCTGGTGCAGAAGGCGGCTGAGATCATCCCCACACCACACAAGAGGCCCCCGAATATGACCACGGGGCGGCTGCCATAGCGGTTCACTAAAATGCTGCTGATGGGACCTGGGGAAAGAGGGCAAAAGGGACCTTGAGGTCATATCTTCTGACAGAAGGGCGTGTTTGATACAAAGCAGGTAAAGCTCTGCAATATCAATGGCCCTGAGTGCTGCTGACAGCTTCTAGGGTGAGTTCAGGAAGAAAATGGAAAAGCAGAGATGATCCACATGGAGATGGCAGCATGTCCAATGCCATGGGTATGTAGTTGGTGACAGCTCCTGCCCCCAGGACTTTCAAGTGTCACCAGAGAAGGCAAACAGCAATAACAAATCATGTGAACACAGGACCCCAGCACAGGAGGTTCTTGATTTATGATGATGTTAAACCATACACACAAAGCAGTGGTTCATATTGCAAGGCTGATATCACACATGCTGTTGTATTTTTAATGCCTCTATTTAATGCAATTCCAATACTGCTGACCACGACTGAAGCTTCAGCAGAACAGTTGTTAATTAAATCTTAATAGCAGTCCATGTAGGTAGAAAAGGTTTGGGATGATGGGTTAGCCAGAGCTCAAAAGAACCAGTTTGAACTTGCAGTTATGCAAGGAGGAGGTTCAAGAAAGTGCAAAATTATGAAAGAGGGAAATGGCTTGACAAAATCTGTGCACACTGAAACAAAGAATTGAAATTTGAGGAAGCGAGACCAGTAAAAGTCAGAATCACAGTATGATATATATTGGAGGGACTTTGATGGTACCTCAGGACCAACCTCCTGCTCAAAGAAAAGCCAGCTCTGAAATTAGAACAGACTAAGAAGTCACAACAAGAGAAGGCAAACTGAACAAGAAAGAGCAGTCCAGAAGTCCAAGCTGTGATATGTCAGGAAAAGATTCTGTATTACTCAAAAATCCTGAATTAAAATGCTTCAAAAGTGATACTGGAAATGAGGAAGGGGAATACAGGCAGATTTAATATCTGAACTTACCTGGCTATTTGTGGTGCTATTCATCATACAGTAATGGTGTTTCAGAGCCCAGTGAGCCTGTTTGCCTTCATTCCTGCCATTTCCCACACCAGCCACACATACAATACTGGAAACAGGTATTTTAAAATGCTCACAGGCATCTCTGAAGAGTTGGGCTGTGGGACCCACCTCACCACAGAGCCATGGCAGGATATTTACCTTTGCTTAAATAATCTCAGCCAGAAACAGCTCCAGAGCTCTCTGCAGACCATGCAAACCACAGCACTCCCAATCACAGGAACAAAACCCAGAAACCCCAACACTCCCTCCACATGGCTGGTAGCATCTGGACAAGTTCTCAGCTGTTATATTGTGCAAGAGCAGAACACAGTGGGTATGGCTGGTTTAATCTGGGGAATGAAGCCCACAGAAATACTTTCCACTAGATGTCTCAGGTCAAAACACTCATAAATGAAATGCACACAAGCACAGTCTCAACAACATCCCTGTAAGTGTGTGATCTGTGATCTGGTCCCATCAAATGCACCATTCAATTAAAATTTGTGTGTGTGCAATTATGTGGAGAGTTTTTCTGCCAGTCTTGTAACTGTATTCACACACGTGCATCCTTTTGCTGCACAGACTACTACAGAATTCAATGAGAAGTTCTGGGGAAAGAGATACATATTTCACACCAGCACAGTGAGAAAGAGACCCGCTTCTGTCTGAGTTTCCCCCAGTCAGGGCCTGAACTTGCATCGTGCTTCAGCTGGTCTCAGCACGTCCTGTAATTCAATAGATCGAGCCAGTGTTCCTCAGAAAGGCACCAACATATTCATCTGCAGCCTAAGGGCATGCAACTCTTCCATTTTTCAATTTTCCACATGTCCGCATTTCTGCAGAATCAATCTAATTACTCAACTAAGAAAATGTGGTTTCAATTACCTTCGCCCACTGGCAGAGGGCTTTCACCCTACAGGATGCTGTACCATGGAGCAAAGCATTTAAAGGCCACAATAGTCCTGCTAAGGCTTCTCTCCATGGTAGGTGTCCCAGATCAGGGCAGGAGAGAAGCCTATGAGAGGAAAAACAGAACTGCTCGCATATGTCCCACTCTCGCAGCATCCAGCTTGGGAGAAAGGAAGTAAGGATTAATGTCCCTGTCCCTTCAGTCCATAAATGGTTGGCTTCAGCCATCAGGAAGGATGGGTTGGGACCATGACAGCAGACAATAAACTGGAAGGGGCTGAGGGTAGGACACATTCTGCCCAGCTATGGGGACAGCCAGGGTAGAGGCTGAAGAAGAGGAAAACAAATGTTTGTATTGCAGCTGCTGGCTTTACAAATGAGAGCTGCCTTTCTGTGTCCCTGGGGACACTCCATGAGTGTGCTGTGTCCTCAGCTACATCCCAGCTTTCCAGAAATCACTTATTAAACCATGAGACTGAAACTGCTCCCCGTTCTTGTCATGTGGGATCTCTCAGCAATGTTTTACAGCAGGTCTGCATGACCTTCAGCGAACAACCTTCATCTGCTGTAACCAGAACAATCAGTTTTACAACATGTTTGTCCAGTCCCATGTTTGCCAGTCCAGGTGGCAGAGCTGTGCTCTCAAAGACATCACCTGTCTGGGCTGGGCTGAGCTCACAGGGAACTGTGACAAAATTCAGAAGCACAGAAGCCTTTCTCCTTCATAGCCTGAAAGTGTCCAGGCCCTGTGAGCCTGCTTTGGTAAAGAGCCACAGCCCACAGGATCACAGCACGCGCCCGTGAGTGACAGCACTTGATCTCCCTACCAGCCTCCCCCACACAGCACTGGGGATCAGAGACCTCTCAGATACTGAGTGCATCCAGTTAGAGGAGAAAACAGGAGCAGAACATCTGGACTAAACCTTCTCAACCACAGAGAATCCACAGTGAAAGCCATGAGGAGCACTCAACCTGCAGAAAAAGCAGGAAAAAGCTAGACCTAGCAGGAAAAGCTAGACTTACATCGGACACCAAAAAATCCAACCCAAAGCCTCAAACAGTTGGGAAATCAAACTTCCCTGAGTTGTTGCTCAAAGGCTGAAGGGCTTCTAACAGTCCTGAGCAGACCTTTCAAATGCATTGAAGCAAATGCAAAATCACATTCCCAAATGTACTTCCACTTAAGTCATTTGGGCCTACAGAAACATCCACAGGCTTTATCAGAGCCTTTCAAAATCTGTCCCATCTCTGGGTGGAAAGTGGCACACGCAATCTGTCACATTTGGGAGCTGTGCACACTTCAGCTCCCAACCCTGCCAGCCTGGGCAGGTGGCAGCGCACACACACGGACCCCTCACCCTGCCCAGGTGTCTGCAGCCATCAGCATCACACCCAGCAGACCTGAGTGCACCCTCCTGCCCTGCCCTGCCCCATGCTACCCGCAGTGTATTTCTTGGGGGGAGTGGATTAGACATCAGACATTAGATAAGTTTAACAGCAGCATTGGGGGGAGCTTCAGAAAACATTAAATAGCTCAAGTCGGGGCAGAGGACTGAAGAAGAGGGAACACAAAGCCAGCACTGCAGTTGTGGGAAATGGGAAACACAATTACTGCTATGCTTGCAGCTATTGCACAAATTAAAAGCGTGACAGGTCCTGGCAGCACAGTGGAATTGAAAAGCAGGACCTGTCATTTACCAGTTACTCAGCTGGCATGGAAAGAATAAAGATATTGTATATTACCACAGAGAAACCATTTACAGTAACAGCTCGTGCAGCTTAGATCCCAAGGCACCTTTAGCTGCTAATACCTGCCTGGTCAAATGTGCAGGAACCACAGGCTCCCTGTCCCAGCATCCAAATGAAGTCATTGCTCCCTCCTGCAAGCCTGCAGCAGAAGCTAACAGGAGTCAGGGTGATTTTTGCTTCTTAATTTACAGCGTCAGGTGAGAACAGGGCAAGAGAAACAGCTGGCAAAGCTCTCAGAAAGCTGCCACTTACCGGGCTTGACCTTGCAGGAGCAGCCACACAAATGCTGTGCAAGCCCCTGAGAAGCCAGAGCGAGGAGCAAAAGCCATCCCAGCTGCCGAGAATGTCCCCAGTGCACTGAGGCTTCTCAGGAAGAGGAGCAGCCGGGGCTGTCCCCACAGCCCCACCACCATGACAGCAATGCAACTCCTAATGATTAAATTGGAACTACCATTCAATTAACCCCTTGCACCCCAATACATTCCAATGACAAGAGTGCTGACATTAGGGCGGTGTTTCGGTGCAGGAAGGGATGGCATTCCCACCCACCCAGCCTCAGGAGACATGGCAGCCCCTTCCATGAGCCAGTGACTTCCTCCCTTCTGACGAGCTTCCAGCCATGGCCATCTTTTATCATCCATTGCAGGGGGACAACACAAGACAGCAGAGGACACAGTGGGGACACTGAGCCTCGTCCTGCTGCTGGCTTCACTCAGAGCTCTGCCTATGGCTCTGCAGCTCCCCTGGCTCACAGGGACACGCTCTCCAGTGTCTCCATCTGCCCATGGTAAGAGCAAGGAATGTCCACTTAGAAGTGCTTCACTTTACACCCCAAGCCCTTGCAGAGCAGGGTGGACACCATGAGGCTTCCGCTTCTGCCTGCAGTAAAACTCTGCAGCCTGGAGAGCAACAGTTCACACCAAATATCCCCAAAAGATGCAGCTGGCATCATGCAGCCCCTGGAAGACTGATGAAATGTAAAGCACTATACTCAGCCCATATAAATCATGCTGGTTTAGTGCCTGTCCTGTTTAAAGCCTCTCTTTTCTCATACCAGTGGCAGATTTCCATTCTTTGTTAGTTGGTACATGAAAGGCCTTGTCAAAGAGGCTGCTCTTGGTGGCAAGAGAAACACAGAGACTCACCAGTGGGGAATGCAGCAAGCCTGAACCCATTTGTTAGCTTGTCCAATTACTTTTCACCTTGAGTTTTGTGTTTGCAGAAGTGAAAAGGACCCTGAAGAGGAGACTGTAAAACCATAAAGAAAAGGCAAAATACCTTGGACTCTCCTCTCTTTTCCTCCACAAAGCCAGGCCACCTTGTCATTTATTCTTTTTCAGTCACTGAACTATGATCCAGAGAGGATCATAATGCAGAGTTGGCATATAACAAGAAATATCAATCCAGACTGGCTTAAACTCTTGCAAGTGTGACAGTGCTCAAAAAATAGACACCTGAATTGCCTTCCTGTTTTCCTCAACAAGCCTTATGAATTCTTTATGAGCTGCAAAACTTCCAGTGCCGGTGTGAAACACTGATGTATTTCTAATAGGGACTAAAACATTCTTCTCTCCCATACCTCTGACCCCGTGTGTGTATATATATATATATATATATATCCCTTATTTGTAAGGTCTGGTTTGTCTTTTTTTTTTAACTTAACCTAGTACTAATAGTAACAGTGTTCCTCCTTTTTGGTGGAACTTGTCTTGGATGAATTTCTGCTGAAATATTTCTGTGTAAGGCTCTCAGATAAGCAGCTAAGGGCTGAGGCCCTGAAAATCTGTAATCCAGAGGCTTCCAGCAATGTGGGGTTTTTTTCAGGTTTCACAACACTGACCTTCTGGCAGTGTAAAGTGGCACAGAGCCACTGCAAACGTTCAAGGTCTGCTGGTAAGACCATTTGATGACCACACAGGTGATAACATAGCAACACTTTAAAATACTTAACTGCACGGACCACAGTGCTGGAAGATTTGGGGCCACCTGTGCCCCCACTGCTGGGGCTGCAACACACAGCTCAGCTTTTCCTGCTTTTCCACAGGGGCAGGTGGCTCTAAAGAGCTGTTTCTGCACAGAGACATTGGTCAGCACCAAAAGAACTGCCCAGATAGTCAATTTTTTCCAAATTATTATGAAAACACAAACAGGAACTCAGCATGCCATGATTGCCATTGACTGTGGGGAATCACTGGGGACGTAAGGAGTGCAACGTACTCAGCTGAGAGGGAAAGGGGGGGAAATCGTTTATACTAATGAAACAAAGTCTATTATTACACCAGTAGTAAAACAATGACAGGAGCAGGCCTGCAATTTCCTCAGTAATAATCTCACTCCCTCTATGGAATAACAACACTGCTTTTGGCTTCGTAATTTATCCACCAGGGTACCAGCCCATTGTAACAGAGCAACCTCCTCATTACCCCCAGAATGAAAGCAAGTGCCCCCACATTATTAACGTGCTGCCAGAACACACCAGCCTCTGGAGACGGGGGGATCAGCCACCAGCTCCTGGTAACGATGCACAGCCTGCAAGGGAGGGAGCCCGAGAAAACATGGGGCCCAGTTGCAAGCATGGGGGAAAAGGGATGAGAGGGTTTAAACCTGTAGCCTTTCACTCTTTGTCATGCCAGAAGAGACTTGGATAGCTCATGCTTTTAAGTGTTTGTGTCACCAGGGCGTGGAGAACTGCTGCTCCCCGACTGCCCCGCAGCAACTGAGCCCTGCACCTGCCTGCTCCAGATCACCAGAGAGCAACTGGTAGTACCTGCCAATCATGAAGTGTGTTATTAGCCTCAGCTGCTTGGTTCAGACGGTTCGGTTTGCACCTGCATCGGCTGAGGAGCCCACAGACAGCCGGTCCTTCCTCGGGCAGTGCTGCTGGAGACAGGATGGCCACGCACCGAGCACAAGCGGCAGCAAGCACACGCCCCAGGTGACAACCACAGTCTCAAATACTCCTCTGCCAGACCTGATAGAGCAGCTTCCAAAGACCTGTCCACACCCAAACCACCCTGATACCTTCTATTAGTGTTACTTGGCATTGCAAATAATTTTAAATAAGGAGGCTGAAATCTAGCACATGCCACAGCAGCTCCAACAGGTAACCTGGCCCCAGAGATGCTTCACTTGCTTCCTCATAGGTGAGGAAAACAGTCAGTTCATTTAAGGGGGTAATGGCTGCAGCTTCAGCACAAACCCTGTGAGATGATGCATAAGCCAAGCACGGGAGAAATTGTCTGGACACACATCATTCAGTCATCAAACTGGTCAGTCCTGTGGTGCTGGGTCCCCTGGGCAGGACTGGCACCGTATTCAGATGGGAAGGCAGTGAGGGCAATGATCCACTGCAGCAACCAGGCTGCAGCAATCCTCCCTCCCCTGCACCCACCAGGCATGCTCTTGGGAGCACAGCGAGCCTGACCTCCCATCAGAAACACTTACATTTGCCACAGCAGCAACCTGATGTTAAAAAAAAAAATAAAGAAGAAGAAAAACAAAGCAGACAAGGCCCAAGCTTCTGAAAGACGAAGTGTTCTCTTCCTTATCCGGCAATCTTATCTGATCAGTGCTCTGGCATTTCAATTTCCAGATTACCCAGCTGACATGCGCTGCTCCTGCGGCGCACGGAGGAGCCACAGGCCAACAGCTCCCAAACTGGGGCTGCAGCCAAGGTCCTTCATGTCACTTCGTATTTAGGCAATTAAATAACCTCTCCTGCAAGGGGACAACACTCGGTGGTTTCCCCAGCTGCAGGTCTGCATGTCACTACATAGCAGATCACAGTCGCTCACCTTCACAAGGTCACGACATGGCGGTGTTTGAGTTGCTTTTCCATGATTTCTTTAGCTGTCCTTTAGCCTAGGCAGGACCACTGGCTTTTATCCCTTCCATCACTGGAAGCCCAGGTGCAGAACAGGAGTTCCCTGTGTGGCCAGAACAGCCATTCCCAGAGGTCAGCAGCCCTTCGTTACCACTCTTAACACGCTGCTCCATGGGCAATTTGGCCCCTGCCTACCTATGATCTCCAAAGGGCTTTGCCCACCCCTGGGAAGCCCTACTTGACTTGACCAAGAGACCAGTTACACTGGAGAGCCCAGCCAGGGGCAGAAGAGCTGCAACGCTCTGGGACAGATTGGCATCTGGGGGAAGAAGCTTTCACATGTTTGAATTCCATTTGGGGGGAATGGATTATAACTTACTCCTGGGCTTAACACTATTAACAACCCCTCAACCAACACTCTTCACTTTCTTCTTCCTAGTCCTTATTAATCTTGTTCTTTATTAAGTCTATCACATCTCTATTACTGCTGCCTGGTGACCTTGATAGCTCCAATGAAGGGCAAAATGATAAAGCTTTGTGACCAAGTCCACGAACACAGAAATATTTCACCTGAACCTATAGTGCTATTATCACTCTTAAGTAGAACAGAGCTATTTAAAAAATAAAAAATATAAGCCCATACATGGTGACCTTGCAGAGCTGGAGTGCTCTCTGAGAGTTGGGAGAAGTATATGAACCTGCAGCACCATTCATTACAGAAATCAAATCATTCCTCATCCAGCTTTCTTATCAAAATCCAGGATTATAATGGTGCTGCTACCCTGGGGATTGCTCCTGCACGGAAAGATGTCTTGTTTCCACAGCATGGGGAAGCTGATTGAGTGGGACTCCAAGAGGTGGGGAGGGTGAGAGAAAGGTGAAGTCCAGCATCGGGCAGCTCCAGGGAGCACCTGCCAGGGCTTAGGCCAGGATGCTGCATATCCACTGTGAATAAAGAGAAAAATATTCCTCCTTTTGTTTCAGCCTCCGCAAAATACCCAGGTGGAAAACCATGTGCCTAGGGAAATCCTAGAAAAAGCCCCACTCGAGAATGAATGTTTGTTGAACCAGTGCTGTAAGTACAGAGAGCTGACACAGGTGACATTGCTGCAAACACAACCTTGTCCATGAAAAAACCCACCTCGCTCCCATGCCTCAGTTTCCCCTTGTAGTGCCGTGGTGCTTCACGGCTGTTTGAAGGCAACTGGGATGGGTGGAGAGCCCTGGGTGGGGTCTTCTGGAGGCAGAGGTTTTGATAGAGTCTGGATCAGAGCAGGAGAGAACATTGGCAGTTTTGATTAAGTTAAAAACTGCAGAATCAAACTCATTATTAATATAGCTTTACGCCACTGCATGTTGTAAGGTGCTTTCTAAACCTGTCACTGCAATTTGTCATGCTAGCAGTGTAATAAAATACAGCTACAAAATTTTGGATTAAATGTTCAAGGTCAATGGTGGACTTTCAGCTTCCCTATCTCTTCCTTGCTGCTTTAGCAGATGCTCTATTAAGCACTTACAAGCTCTGGGAGAAAGTTTCTTTGGAGAAAAGATTCAGTTGTGGAGCATTTCCAGGATTAAATTTTCAGGTAATTTGATCTTCACCAAATTACAAACCAATAAATAACAAGACTAATAAACACGGGTTGGTTTCAGGGGGAGGCTTTTTCACCAGAAACACTGTAAATTTTCTTGTATTTGCAAAATGTGGCTCTCTCATGCTGTCTTTGTAAAATAGGCACAAGGTGATTCCTTGATTTTAATGGAAATTTGGATGTGTTAGAGCAGCACCCTGGAGATTTTGGGGGGAGGTTTACAGCAAGGTATAGCAAGACTGAGACAAAACTCCACTGAAGTACATTCTGAATAAAAACAATGCATGGTGCTGATGCAACTGAGTTTTTTATGTATTAAAGGGCAAAAGAAGCAGCATATATTTACACCTACAAGCTGTATACAAACATGCATAGCAATTGCAAAAGAGTGAAATTCTTCAAAATTACTAAAAAGAAGCTCCAATGTCCCCTGGTGTAGCCCCAGCTCTTCAAGCCAAGCAGCTGAAATGACTCTGCAGGATGATCTGCTGAGTTTCCCTTGGATGATTCCTGTTATTTCATTATAAAGATGAAGGAAGCATTTGGCCACACAGTCACCATCAAAAAATGAAAACGCAGATCCTGTCCTAGTATTAAATTATTCCCTCTATTCTGGCACATGTGCCAGGAGGCTGGCTCATTGTTCAAGCTCTAACAGTTGGCCATAATAAAAGACATTACTTCTTCCCACAATCCTTACCTCTTTTACAGCCTTACAGGAGACCGTAACAGCTACAAGAACATTGCCGCTATTAAATTAGTGGCATCGCTATTTCTTATTTTTAGAATGTTTGGCTGTTTCCCCTGCTGCTGAATAGGGCAACTAATTTACTAGCAAATTAATGCTGCTTATCTTTTCGTTCCTGAGAGCTCAGCTGCCTCCTGCTTTCCCTGGGTAATGGTTATCCCCAGGGACACATCTGTGGCCTATCTTGAAATGTGTCACCCTCAAAAGTAGGACAAGGGCAGCTCAGTTTGGTGTTGTGGACCTGGCACCACCACACAGCCCAAATCAGGAGGTGCAAAGGCCAAAGGCTTTTGGCTTTGCAATGAAATTGTTTCCTAAACAAAACTCACCCCTGTACGTGAGACAAAACCTTGGGAATTTTGGCCTTGTGTTGGCATAGCAAAGCCCAAGAAGGCAGCTTGCAAAAAGAAGCCATGCCCAGGACATCTGGCATCATGATGGGTGCCCTGTGGTGCTCCACATTTTGGGACATTTGCTGTGTCCTCCTCACCCCCAGAGCCTGTTACTGGGTGCTGAGGTGCAGCTGACGACAGTTTTAGGGAAGGATGGTGTCATGGCCCCTGCTTCCTTAGAGAATCATTAAGGTTGGAAAAGACTTCTAAGATCATTGATCAGATCCTTTTTCCTTTCCATGTATCAAAGACTCTGCTCTGTAATATCTTTCTCATTTGGGGTAAGGAATGAGCTCTTCACCCATGACAAGGAAAAAAAGAAAAGAAGAAACACTGTAAAACAAATCCTTCTTTATCAGACTGATAGGACTTCAGCCTGTGGGATTTGGTCAGAGGAAAGCAATGTTCCCTCACGCTCCTCACTCTCAAACCTCCCAGCCTGCCCTCTGCAATGGGTAATGTGGAATTGCTGAACAGGAGTTCTGGCAAGAACTACAAGTATCCCATCATAAAGTCTAGGCTATCCACTTTACTGCATAGTAATCTGTTTTACTACTTGTATTACAGTGACAGAATTGTTTTCTGCAACCTAGTTCAGATTAAGAAACTGGAGGATAAGACACATTAAGTTCTGTAATATATATTGCCAGAGCCTCGGCTGGTATAAAACAGCTTCCTGGGGGAATTCAGCAGAAAGTAGAGGGCAGAAACAGTTTTGGCTGCTGATTTTCAGTTTTAGTCTGAAAAACTAGAACTCCTCTGGTGCTACAAGCAAAGCCTCAGGTGGTCACTGTAAATCTGCATCCATGCTGTCAAAGTCAACACAGCTTCTCCAGTGGAGATTTGGGTTAGTTCATGTATTTTCAGAAAATAAGTTTCATTTGCATTATTTATGAAATGCAAACATAAGCTCTGTTACAATGTAAGCAGCACAGCCGAAAAACAAGACCTTAGACCAATGAGAACACCAAGGAAACCAGGCACTGTGTCCTGGGGATGTTTGCAAACAAAAGCTGTGGTCAGTGAGAACATTGGCTTCTGCCTGCCCTGCCAGGGCACGGGGCATCCGTGATGCTCCTGGGGATGGAGGGAGCTGGGGTGGGTCAGTCCTCATGGGGATTTCCTTCCATGGTTCTGATGCCCACACCTGACACCAGCAAATGCACCACTGGCCCCTCCAGCCCCTCGGGGACATGTTCATGTAGGAGACGCTCAGTGCCCCCACACTGTTCCCACATGGCTGCAGACAGCATCACCTGCACTTCCACACAGCCTGTGACCGTTCTGCATCACCACTGATTTGGGAAAGGAAGGGATGGACATGCTATGGCAATAACTACCTGGTTTAGTAACTCTATTAGTTACTCAGGAGTATGTCAAAAGCTTGGTGTCTTTAGAATTTCTTTTTTCAGAAAGATTAGCAAAAATCCAGTGTTACACTGTTTTCTAGTTTTTCAGCAGAGTAAATCAAGCTTTGCATCCTCACAGCTCTAACAGGCACTGCAGTATAGCAAAACTCAGACAACTCAGAGGAACTGTCCTTTAGTGAGAATTTCCAAATCACTGGAGTCATTCATAAGCTAAACTCGCTCCAGCATTAAATGCCCAGTCAATCAAACCAGACGTGTTAAATACACTCTTGGGCACCCGCGTTTCATTGACTCCGTGCTGCTCCAGCTCCCACCACAGTCCTGTCTGCAGCCACTGGGAGACTCAGCACCTCAGCCGGGGTCACTGCGGAGACAGGGAGGATCCAACAAGCATCAGTCTTACTTCAGTGCAGAGCAGAGGAGGGAACAACTGGTAACTGGACATAACTGAGCAGCTGCAAGGCAAGTGGGAAGCTACAAAGGTACAGTCTCCTGCGATTCAGCTGTATCATCCCCCACATCACCATGTAGTAGCATTAGGGAGCGTAAAGTTAAAGCTCCTGCAAAAAGGCAGGAGATGCTCAGTTAATTGGGATTAAAGCCCACTACAACATCCCAGGTACAGAGCACACAGCAGTGACTTGAACTCTGGGAGAGACAAGAGAAGAAGGTGGGTTGGAAAATGAGCAGTTGGAAGGAGGCAGAGGTGATCAGAGCAGCATTTCACCTGCCCCAGCACCAGCTCGTTGGCCATGAGCTGAACCTCAAGAGGCTCAAGCTCCCCATCTAAACCCCTGTGAGCAACTTGAGGTGCTGCCAGGTGCAAGGTTAATCTGCAGAGCATGTTCCTCACTTGGTCGTGGTCACACACAAAGCATCTCTTCCATATGGGGGAGGGGACAACATTTTTTTATTGGCAGACAAAGCAGAGCTGCCAGCAACTCACAGAGGGAGCCAGGGAGCCCCCAGCCCACAGGTGACTACTTTGGCACATTTACTGCAGTGTAATGGGACAGCCAATGGAACAACAACACAAGCAGGGGACTTCTCTTTCTAAATCACTGCTTGGGTTTTGCCCTCCAAGTGCTCCATTTGTGGGTTCTTGTATAGGAACGCAGCTTTTGCAGAGCTCATCTCTGTAGGACTGAGTCTGGGTTACAACAGAGTGGATTACAATAGGTTCTGACTCAAGCCTCTTTTCCACCTTACAAACTTATATAAAACAACTTTATTTCCATTAGCAACTGTGCTCTTCAAAAAACACTACAATGCATTATTAAGGGGGGGGAAAAACCCCTTTGTAAAAACAAAGATTATTTTCAGAATTTCTTTAATAGACAGGATAAATATTGATGAAACTTCCTGCAGTTGCAGAGTGTGGTTCCTGTCCATCTCCAACTGCAGATTTAATCAAGGGCAGCCCAAGTATTTCATTGAGTCATGAAAGTGATATTGAAATCATAAAAAAGAGCAAAGTTACATGCACTGCTTTACAACTGATAAGAACGACTGACTCTGGCGATTTCATTGCCATGATTATCAGCTGCCACAATAAACAAGCATACAATAAGCAGCTACTTCATTTATAATTCTACTCCACACTCAGCTCTGGCTGAAACCCAGACCCAGTTATTTCACACCAGCCTATTCTCAGGGCTTTTTCCCTGATGCCCATAGAAAATTTTCATAGGTAATCTTCTGATTTCTGGGTAGGAGCCCCTTAGGTTCCACATATGACTTGTCTGCCTAAACAAACATTTGGAAACGTGATCAGACAGCAAATCTGTGGATGGTGCCCATGCAGATGGACACTGTGGTTGCTCTCCCTCTACTCTGGCGCAGAGTGGAGATTTCTGGCTGTTGTAAGAGCTTATTCCTGCTCTTACAACACACCGTGCCCCAGGGGCTGGTGCAGGATCACTCACCTGCACCGTATGTCGTGGCCAGCATGATGGAGGAGACCCACGCGATCTCGCTATAGGACGTGCCAAAGAAATCCTGGATTTCTTTGAAGAAGATGGCCAAGCCTTTGGGGAAGGCGTAGGCAAAGCCGATGGAGACAAAGGCGCCGAAAACCACCACCCACCCCCAGCCGCCATCCGGCGGGCCGGGGGCTCGCCCTGCCTCAGCGGCGGCCGGCATGGCCGGGTGGGCCCACGCTCCTCGGGGAGCCCTGGAATACAAAGGGCAGAGTTGCGGGGTCAGTCCCAGGGTGCTGCTCCCTTGGACCCCTCGTCTCAGGATACTGCTCCCCAGATCCCCAGTCAGGAGATTCTGCTTCCCTGGACCCCCAGTCCCGGGATGCTGCTCCCTTTGACCTTTAGTCTCAGGATGCTACTGGTCCAGACCTCAGTGTAGGGGTGTCGCTCCCTAGATCCCCAGTCCCGGGATGCTGCTCCCCCTGACCCCATCCTGCAGCGCAGCATGGCCCCAACACACCTCCATTCCAGTGAGTCCCGCGCCGTGTGGCGCCCACCCGAGCCCCCTGCGCGGCCCCTGAACGCAAACAGCCCCAGCCGCTGGCAGCGCTGCCGGGGGAGCGGGACGGGGCAGAAATGCCACGTGGAAGTGGGGAAAACCAGAAACAGCGGCTCCAAACGGCTGCTCCGCACCCCCGATGCCTGCCGAGCCCCCGGGACACGCGTGGGACACGGGAACCCGCACACCCCGCGGCAGGACCCACCTGCGGAGCGCGGCGCTGGCGCGGCTCTGGCCCCGCCGGACGGGACGGGACGGGACGGGGGAGCGGCCGCACCGCCCCAGGCGGGACCGGCCCGCCCCGGCCCGGGGGACACGCTCCGAACACTCCCGGGAATCACATCCCTTACTCCAGCACCCTGTCCCCTCGTGTTTCCTCGCCCCCAGCCGAGGCAGCAGCATCAGCCACCCCGCGGGCATTAATTAAACCACCCTCAGTTACTTAAACGCAAATCGTTCTATTTTGTTTCCTTCGTGTTTCCACCTTCATCCCCTCCTCTTTTCTCCTGCGTACCAAGTTGCAGTCTGCTCTCCTGCCCCTGGACCACATCGTCGTTATAAAGAAAAGGAGGGTGATTTTTCACACGGGTGGATGCTGATAGGGCAAGAGGGAACAGTTTTAACCTGCAAGAGGGGAGGTTTAGATTAGATGTTGGGAGAAAATTCTTCGCTATGAGTGTGATAGGGCACTGGCACAGGTTGCCCAGAGAAGCTGTGGATGCCTCATCCCTGTGAGTGTTCAAAGACAGGTTGGACAGGGCTTGGAGCAACTTGGAATAGGGGAAGGTGGCAGCAGGGTTAGAACAGGATGGGGTCTGAAGTCCCGTCCAGCTCAATTCAGAATTCTATGATTCTGTGATCATTGCAGACTTCTGCCCCCTGTTCATGTTCACCAGTTTGCTGTGTATTCTAGTATTTACATGGAGCTCTGGTTGGGAAAACATTAAGCAGTGTTTGCTCTGGCTGGGAAGGTGCAGTTTGACCACAAACCTTGTGTCTTACTCAACCTTGCCTCCCCCTGGCTTAGCTAACAGCCCCGTGTGTGTCCCGTTTTTCTACATGCACGGTGAAGCAACTGAGAGGGGGAAAAACCAGGGCCTTGCTCTGCAGCTTACCTGGCACAGTAAATCTGGAGCTTTGAAATCTCCTCACAACACCACTGTAAGATGTTTTGTTACTGCCCTTTCTTTCTTCCTATGAAACTGAGTAAACTCAAAATGACCAGAAACCTTTACTCTCAGCTGTGGGATCACAACGGGATGACTTGGAGAGTTTTGTTTTGGTACAGCCCTGACCCACTTTATGGGCTGTGAAGATAGCAGCATTCAGTTGTTTCAGCAGCTGCTTTCTGTGTTCTGTTAAAAATCAAAAATAAGACCAAAACAAAATAAACACACCTAAGATTGAACTTGGCACATCCCTAGCAGCAGCATGGAAGGTGGGAGGACACAGGGAAAGCCCAGGGGGCAGCGGGATGAAGAAGCAAATACAAGTCCAGCAAGGGAAGCAGCGAGAACTCTCAGCTGGAAGATGAGAATTTCCTTCTCCAGAACTACTAAACTGTGTGTCATGCTAAAAACAGCCAACCCCAGCAGGGCACCTCTGGGTAAACTTTCACACAAACTCAGAACTGGAGCAGGAAACCAGTTGCAGCAGGTGATATTGGGGGCAAACAAATGATTTCTAAAGATGTCTCAATGTGATAAGTCTTTGCACTGCTGTTGCTGCTCTGAAGCTCACAAGCAAATCAGAACAGCCCGAGGGCAGGGGGTGGGACTGACACTGGAAATCCTGGGCTCACCAGGTCAAAAAGGCCTTGCTAGTGATTTAGGGAGTCTTGGGCTCGTCTCACAGCAGCTGCCTGTGGCAGTGCTCCCCCTCCATGTCGGGACCACAGGCTCTCCTCCGGGACCAGGCTCTGCTTTCTCATCCACTGACAGCAGACACTTCCTGCAGGGCAGGTTTTTTAATTTGCTGGCAAGCAGCAACAAAATTGATTAAAATTGCAAAACACCTTTCCAAATGACTCATTTCCCTATCACAGCACTCCATGTAAATGAGTGACTGCTATTGTAATTCCCAGAGCTCCGCTCCAGAGCTGTTGAAAGAAGAGGGGCACGCCGGGAACAGAGGCCAGGAGCCAAGCAGAATCTGAAACTCTTCCTCTCTCCCCGTTTTCCAGTCTTCACAAAGCTTTCTGTGACAGTTCCCACGTCAGGATTTTTTAATCAAATGAGCTAACATCCTTCACTTATTGAAGCCCAATGTTTGATGAACAATATTTAAAATCACAGAACCACTGAATGGCTTGGGAGGACAGGGACCATCCACCGACCACGGGCAGGGACACCTTCCACCAGAGCAGGTTGTTCCAAGCCCCATCCAACCTGGCCTTGGACACTTCCAGGGATGGGGGAGCCACAGCTTCCCTGGGCAGCCTGTGTCAGTGCCTCACCACCTGTATAGTGAAGCACATAAGTTCCCCCACAAAAAGTGACTAGTGAGGACAATTTAAGTGGTTTTTTCTCATCTTGGAAAAAGGAAAAAAAACAGGATGTGGTGGGGGGGGAACGCTGGGCTCCCTCAAGAATTGAAAACATTTCTATTTGTTTTCAGTGAACCACTTTGGTATTTGGAAATAATTTTATTCAAAGCCTTTTATGGAAAGCATTTTATGGCAGCCAAAGGTAAGAGCTACTACTCTGTAACTCCAACAGAGTTTTTTCTTCATTGAGTCTTTGCAAGTCAATTAAAGTCTTTAGAAATTACTTCCACATTAAATAAAAAAATCCATACCTAGCTCTGCTGCATGGAAACAGCATCTGGTAACTGCCAAAAGAGGTACCTCTGCACTTCTTTAAAGGGTCTTTAATGGCACACCCCATTTCTTAAAACTGCTCTACTGTCATGTTCCATTTGCTCATAAAGTGCAGCAGCAGTGAAATCCAATCCATAACCACAGTTAAAATGGAGCTCCTGAATTAACGAATGAGAATATAGGCAGCAATTTTCTGCAAAACCAAAGGGCTGGACCCATACAATACCATCACTGGAAGATGAGAATTCCCTTCTCCAGAAATACTAAATTGGGCACCATTCTAAAGAACAGCCCCTGCAGTTGCCTTGTGTGACCTGTCTCAGGAGAGAGACATCCCAGTGCTCAAAAACTAGGCTCATATATTTATGTTCCTAATAAAATTCTTAACTTTTTCCAAGGGATCACTCCATACAGATACAGATTAATACTTGAGAGTAGAGATTTCAAGTCACCAAAATTCTTGGCTCTGGACCCCAACCAGATGCCACCACAAAATGCCAGTTGGGGTACAAAGCATCACTTCTCTTCCCAGCAAGCACAGATTTACCCTTATACCCTGTGTTCTCCCCACCACTGAGCACAGCCAGGCTGGTAAAACACATTCCTCAGTGTTTAGCCACAAGACTCCATCATTCAAGGATTTACCACTAATATTTTCATGCCTGAGTTTTTAATTAAAGGGAACCTAACTCCGGCTGGTGGCTCCTAGGGCACTGAGCAGCAGGAGGGGTGCAGGCAGCACCCCACCAACATGTTCCAAGTGGCATGAGTTGGTCAAACATGGTCACCCCACACCCCCTGACATCTCCGTGGCTGTTTGGGAGGCGAGGACCTTTAATTTCCATGCAGCCTCTTTGCTGCTGAGTGAGATGTTCAGCTGCCGGCAGAGCCGCCAGCCCCTCACCCCCTGCACCTGGTGATGGGGTGACACTGCACAGAGCCAAGTGACATCAGTGCTGGCACTGAAACCACCTGGGACGCTGGCAGAGCCTCCTGGCTTTGTTTTTCACTGAGTAATGCTTTACAAGGGGGTCAAGGAGAGGTCAAAATAGAAAGTTATGAAATGTCAAACTCGCTTTTTGCTAAACCCCTAATAGCATGAAGTCCAGACAGGCAGAGGGATTCATGACATGAAATAAGTCTCTCCAGAGCCAGGAAACCTCTCAGACAGCCCCAGCCCTATGTCTGTGCCATCAAACCAGCCAGGTGCATGAAGCATCACTGCAGGATGTGCTGGTTTCCTGGAGAAAACAGAATAAACCAAGCAGTAACATCATTTCTTCTGTTTTTCCCTTGTTGCAGGAGTTTAATCAGCAGCTCAAACCAAAACATTCTTGTTGGTAAAAAGATGGTGACAATCTAGATCTAATAACTGGAATGTTTTCACTGGGGAATTAAAACAAATTATTCCTTTGCTATTGCATCTTTGTCTCATTTACATTTTAATCCCAGAAGGATCGTCCTCTGTTATATTTGGAAAACGACTGCATAGAAATGGAAAAACAACATGGTTGAAGTACTCAGAGATGCATCAAGAATTTAGCTATTAACTTTTATGGCAGAAGTCTGGTTATGCCAAGTCCTAAATGGCTGAAAATTAGGAGAAATACTGTGGTTTTTTCCAAACACTGCTGAATGCAGAGCCTGAAGGCATTTAAGATTGTGCACGCAAAGACAGGCAAACAAACAGCTGGGGCAGGAGGTTGTGTTGAAGGTGTAATTACACATTAGCCAGAGCAGAGCAGGTCACTCTTTCATTTGTACTGGAAGTCAGGGGGACTCCACTGGTGACACTGTGTGCTGAGGGAAACCTCTGCCTGCCCCACCCTGTGGCTCTCCAGTTCCAGACTCAAGCCTTGCTGTCCTTGCTGTGAGGTTTTACCACAGGATAACGAGTCCCTACATTTTTGCTCAAGGTAAACGCATAGTGAATAAAGACTCTTTAGTGTTGTTAAAGTAAAATCAGTGTGGTATCCCACCTTATCCCAGTCGGTCTTACCCACTTAGCCTGCCTGTGATTTCCAGTGAGAGTTTCCTTACTCCCTTCAGTGAAAAGGACCCAGGTTAGCAAAGATCTGCAGTTTAGACTGCCAAAACTAGTCCTATGAATTATGACACATCCAGCCCCCCTACAAGCACCATCTCCAAGGCATGGCCCTCAGCAGCTGTGGGTCCAGAAAACCACTGCTGTTTCCAGCTCATCTCCAAGTAAACTCTCAAGTAGTCGTAAACAGGGCCAAAAAAGGATCAGCTGCCTCAAGACTGCCTGAATAACACTCCACCAAGTTGGAGAGCTTTAGATCTTATTAAACACTCATGATGTTTGAGAGAGGAGAGACATTGCAGGATCACCATGAAGAGCGATTCCCACTCCAGAGCAGCAAAAATCTGGAACTGCACAATGTTGACTGAGCCTGAATTGAGGGTCAGTGGCCTGGGGACAGGGGGATGGCACACCAGTTTACAAGTAGTCTCTGGAACCATTGTTTGCGGATCATAGTACTCCTTGTCGTTACATAACGCAGGTATTTTCAAAAAAATTAACCCCACCTCACCCAAGTTTTAAGATAATAGCAGGATAGTCAATTATAGGTACAGAAAAACATCATAAAGCATCATCTGGGGCTTTGTTATGGGTTTTGGTTCCCCACCAAATAAAATCGTGACAAGTGATTTTAACTCCGTAAGGGCATCTCCTCTTGACATGAGTTTCCCCAAGAAACCTTTCTCTAGGACTGCAGTGTTCTGGGAGCAGGTACTGCTGTTTGCTGTGTGTATGTAGGACACCTTTGATCTGCTTCAAGGACAAGGATGCTCTGAGCAGGAGCCAGTCTCAGCTGGCACCGCACAGTGCTTGCCACCAGCGAGGCTCTGGGCACTGTAAGAGCGCAGGTGGGAAGCAGGGCAACAGGATCAAGTCTGCAGCTACTTGGAGCACAACCAGCGCCTCTTGCTGGGGTGAAGGAAAGCCAGGAAGTCCCTCATTACCCTTCAAATTCAGCAAAACGCTGAGATACGGAAACAAGAGACAGAAACAAACCTGGGAGGAGCTGAGTGCACAGATCGCGTGGCGCAGAGAGCTGTGTGTAACATCCTTGTGCCCTTAACACAGGGTGATGCAATGCACAGGATTGCTGGGGTAAACTCAGCCGGGCTCCTGGGCCTGAATTCTCTGGGTTGTTTTGCCCTTCTGGCTGACCATTGTCCAGCAGATCAAGCACGATGCTTTAGCATTAACTTTCAAGGTCTTACACAGAGACTTCTTAAGAACTTGTCAAACTTTTGACATTGTACATCCCCGTTACCCCACAAGATTAAAAAGAGCAGACTTCTCGGTCCAAGTGTAGTATTTACTCAAGCCTGCTGTAATCCCAGGCTTACAGACTGACCTTCCCAAGAGCCCCCTAAGTTCCACACAGAGGACTCCTTGTAAGACATGCTTCAAAGATGCACCTGTTATCTAGGTAAGGTTTACAGGGTGCTCCATTACTTCACATTCCTGAAGACCTTTGGGGAAGCCCCCTGTCCCAAAATGCTTAGGGCTGAAACTTGCCAGGCTTCTAGTGCTACAGTTCAGCAGATCAAACTCAGCAGCTGAAAGATGAAGTCCTGGCTCTGCTAAAGGTGATGGCAAGATGCCTGATGACTTCAGTGCAGCCCAGGCTTCACCCAAAAGGATATTCAGTGTTTATTGAAACTTCTTTTTTTTGCCTATTTGCTCTAGTGCAGGCTGTCCTAAACAACTGCTTTACATACAGTTAGCTGCAGCTTTCCTGAATTTTGTGAAATAAAATATGGGCTTTGAAGGGATCCCCCACATTCCTTCAACCACTCTGGGCAGGCTTTGTTGGTGCCTTCCTCCTTCCTCAAACACAGCATGCAGCCTCACTGGATGCTACAGAATTGCTGTAGACTTATGCTGCTGTAGCTGAAAGGAAGATCAAACTGAGTATTCAATTACTTATGCACTCAAAGATATTTATTCCCCGGGATGAAACTCCTAAATCTGTTGTTATTGCCGTTCCATCTTCTATTATTATTAGCATGCTGCTGCTTTCAGACCTATGGAGATGTCAACACCAGTTACTGGCAGCAAAACTGAAAGATGAGAACATGACAGGGAAATGTTTAGAATTATGAATCATGCACAAGAACAGACGAGACACTTGATCTTCCTTAATTCTAGAAGAGTACGCAGGGATTTTTTCCTCAGATTTATGTTTTTCCAAGATCTATTTCAGATGCTGCAGTGATTTAAAAGCTGAGTGAGGTGAACAGCAACAGGTACTGTCTGGGGGACAAACCCCCAGAGAGGAAAGGTGCTCTTGGAGCAATGAACACAGGTGTTTGTGAAAGGGACAGGACCTCCCTACCAGCACTGAGTTCTTCGCCCAGAGTCTGTGTGACTATAAATGCAATGCTGAAAAGGAAGAGTCAGCTTGCTTCACAGCATCTCATATTTTCCTGCTTGTACTGCACCCTCCTGTTGTTACAGGTGGTATCTGGGGAAGTCAGGCACTTGCACACACGGCTGTAGTTTATAATAACAGCTCTACAGCAATTTGATTTCATAAAAGTCTGTATTTAAAGATGGGAAGATCAGTGATGAAAGCCACAAGTCTCATACTGTAATGGCTTCTTCCCCCATCAATACCACAGACTGTTCCCTTGCTGTTCTCTCCTCTATATTTCCATTTGGATGTCGAGGGCCCTCGCTCAGGGAATGTGGAGAATAAAAAGCCAGAAATCCCAGCTCTGAGACATGTCCAATGTCTGGTGCTCAGTTTCAGACATCCAGCTTCCAGAGGGCCCTCAACAGCCACCCTGAGGAAATGAACCCTCTAAATGAATCTCTCTTCAGTCTCTGCCGCTGACTCTGTCAGCCCTTCTCAGCTCCTGACACAAAAACACCAGAGCCAAACAGCAGCCAGAGGATACACAGCCATTGTTTAAAAGGAAAATCAGTGTTCAGTAGAGCAGCTGATTTACTCCCCCTGCTAGTGAACCCTTCTGTCCATCTGCAGCAGAGGGCACAGCCCAAAGAGCCCAGAAAATCTGCCTCACTGATGGTCTGATCCACTCCAGCCAGACCTGAAAAGGCTCTTTCTGCAAGCAGCTCATCCCTCACACCTCTCTGGTCACGTACATCTCCTTTCACCTTAATCCATCCCACACCAGCTCTTTTTTTTATTGCCATGTAAAACCAGTTCCTAAAGTACATGAGTGTGTAAGACTTCCACCCACAGCGTGTACCCCTGATCTCTGCAATGAGTGACACAGGAGCCTCCAAACCACCTTGTCCTGAAGGTGAGAGGGTACCAAGAAGATCCCTCCCACTACAAAATTTTTTGTAATACTCTTCCCCAAAGAGTGTGAGTGACTTGTTTTAGGAGTGGCTATTCTTGTGTTCTTAAGTGTTAATCCTTTTACCTTTCACCCTTGCAAAACAAGCTAAGAACCACCAGGATCTGCTAAGAGCCCAGGAATAGCTGCCAGTAGCTGCACCTCACAGGCATCAGCAGCCTAAAACCAGATGGTCTCTACTAACCATTAACAGCAGGATTAACCAGCTACTCAGATCCGAGTGGCAGACTGATAACCTGGCATCAGTATCTGAGGGAAACATCCCTCAGGGGGGCAACATCCACTCGATGGTTTCATTATGAGGACAATAGATACCTTCCCACAAGAGCGACTTTCTTTTGCAGCCAAGGTACAAGTACCCAGTGAACATTTTAATTTTAAGAAACCAGTGTATTTGTTCTTTTAGAAAGATTCAGCAGAGAAAAGTCTAAAACATCATCCCTTACTCATTTGAAGCAAGATTTTTAGCAACAGATTTAGGGAAAAACATATTTCAATGCTATCCTCAAGATATACACACACATATTCCATGTCTGTACATCAGCAAAACTTGGGCTTTGAGTTTCAGTGGCTTCTCTGCAATCATGAGTAAAAGTAGCACATTTTTGTTTCAAAAGGAAAGACAAGAATAGAAATAGAAAAAAAGATTAAATTTACTGAAATAACTGCCCAGACCCAAATAATTCCAAGCCGCCACTCACCCATGCATAGCAAGATTTCTGATGAAATAATAATTGACAAATTCATGTATGTTGGCAATAAAAAACTCAGTTTTCTCAGTTTTGTCAATGTATATCATCAGAAAACAGAAAGCCAGACTTACAGTTAGCATTTTCCAAGAATTTTCTCAAAGAAATACATTCTCCCCTTTTGGTGTAGAGACCAGATCTCCTCTTTCCAAAGGAGGATACAGCCTTGCTTCACTTACCTCCTCCGTAGGTGGTAGCACACATGATGGACGTGGTCCAGGCAATCTGGCTGTAGGAGATGCTGAAAACAGCCTGGATCTCTTTAAAGTAGATTGTGAAAGCTTTAGGGAAGGTATTTGCAAACCCCATTGAGATGGAGGCTCCAAACACCACTGCCCAGCCCCATCCGCCATCGGGGGGGACATAGCCCAGGTCTGAAAGGGCTGGAGGAGACATGGTCAGAGCAGATTCCAGAGCAAACCTTGCTTCCCGGTGTCCTGCAGGGCAGAGGAGATGTGTGTTGTACAGAATATGCATAACATGTAGTCAGGCATCATTTTAAAGAAAAATAAAAAAATTTAGATGTACAGAGAATCACCCACTCTTAAAGCTTTAATCCTTTTGCTGCCTTTTAACAGTTCTATTGTTCAATTCTAACACAACCAAGATCACCCTTCCCTCTCCAGTAACCCTGCCCAGCTCTTCCACCTGTATTTTAAATACATACCCTCAAAATACTCCTATGGCCTCCATGTCCAGGGGCAGACCTCAGTCCCAGATAAAGTCAATGCCTCCACTTTCTGCTCTCTCCCACATCCAGCCCGTGGCTCTGTGTCCACCTCAGGAGATGGCTTCTGGAGGTTACTCCTGTCACAGTCCCTCTGGAGAGAACCCAGTGCTGTGGCTGTACCTTTTTCAGGGTGAATCCTTCATTGTGTACTTCTCAGGTGTGGGTGGAAGTCCTCGTGATTTCAGGTTATTCCTGCTCAAAAGAGTAATCCCCATGATGTAAGCAGCAGGTGATCAGCCCCACAGTGGGCCCAGCTCCCCTGTTCTGCAGGGGGACAGGGCTCTTTTGGCTGTTGCTGCCCTCAAACCAACAACCAAATTGAGCCGCTGCTTGCAAAGGGGCTGAAGTTTCTTCCTTCTTAGGGGCAGCAATTCCACTCGTGCCTGATGCCTGCCAGGTTACCAGATTATGCTCAGGAACAACACAGATCAAAGAGGGCATTCACTCATTTGCATTCTTCCCATTTTCCCTGCTCATTAAAATAAAATGAGGATAAAAGGAGAAGTAAGTAAAACATACTTTTTTTTTTTTTTCAATGAGTCTTTCAGATACATCAGGGATGAGTTTTGGAATCTCTTTGCTAAATAATCAGACTTCCATCGAAATCATCCAGTCCTGTCCTGAGAGATAATGGCTGATTTTTGTTCTTATCGTAGCCTTTCTTCACTGTCTTTTTCACTAGAGTCCAAGACCATTCATCTCCATTTATTTTTAATTAAAGGAAATCCACGTATGCCCATGTTCAATGCTCTAAAGACATCACTGCTGTTTCTGGAGGACCTCAGAGGGTGAGAGGCTGCACTGGCAGAGGACCACCACACACCTGCTCCATCCTCACCCTCATCCCTTGGCATCCATTCCCCTCCTCTATGGGTGAGGAGTTACGGTCAGAGCCAGTCTAACAGGGCTGAGATTGCCCCACACATGGCTCCAAGCTTTGATCCACTAAGACCCACGAGAGGATTCACTGCCATTTACACAGAATCACAGAATAGCTTGGGTTGGAAGGGACCTTAAAGGTCATCCAGCTCCAACACCTTACCAAGGATTTCACTGGAATATGAGAGGAACTTGACTGTAACTGGAAGAAATATTAGCCCAAAATGTTATATTTAATAAATCCAGTCTTTAAGAACTCTAATTTCTATCTTGATAATATCCAGGATGGCAAGTTGTTGGGTTTCCTGACATTTCTTTGCTATATCAAGAGATGATCAACTAAGTATTTTGCAGTAAAATGATAATAAGGAAAATGCCCTGTTACACTATGAGGAATGCTATGTTTTAATTTCAGGATCAAGGAAGGTTGTACTTACAAGTTTCTCTTGCTCTGATATTAGGTAATAAAGTGGTCTGATAGATATTCATGAAACATTATTTTTCCATTACAGGTATCCACAGTATATGGAACATTCTGATGCAGAGTCTATTATACCCCATCACCTAAGTCTTTCCATAAAAAGAAATAATTTTCTTTTAGAATTGCATTAACTCTACTTCATTGCTGTAAGGTGAGATTTTAAAAGGAAAACCCAAGTTAAAAAGTACTAGTGGTGATGTTGGAATGCCTGTCTGTTGATATTTAAGAGATCTTATTACTCATCAAATTGAACTTCATTGCGCTGCTTCTTTCATTTACGGTTATTCTACCCAATTTAGAGCACTCAAAAATTATGGAGAATACCAAGCTCCCAAAAATATTGACATATACTAGTGGTACTGAAATTAGGCAAAATAAAACTGATTAAGGGGTGGTTATAGTGAGGACACGTTTCCTTATTTAACATTATGTTTGGTATTCACAAGTATATTGTTTCACAATCTACCAAAATTTAGGATATGCAAAATTCTCAGGCCTCTCAAATACAAATTTTTTTGGTAGTCCTTTAAAAAGTTTGAGCCTGAACTTTATATATAGGATTAAAAAGAAAGGTTATTTTTTATTACTACCAATTCTAAAACTGTGATTAATTATACATCACCTTTAGAAGTCTTACATGGTGAATATATTTCTGCATTTAATTTGATTTGATGTTTAATGAGAGATATATTGAGAAGACAAAATCAGATTATGGTATCAGATCATTGTCCATCTTTTCTATATCAAGGCAAATTCTTACATAATACAGAAAACCAAAGAGAGAAGCCAAAGTTAAATGAAAATGTAGTGTACAGTCAAAAAAAAAAATCACACCAGTTGAACCTTACTTCCCCAACTGTAAAACAAGGTTTCCAGAGGAAAATTTAAGGGAATCCAACTTTGGGATTATAAAATTTGGGATTATTTTCAGAGGGTTCAATAGCCTGAGAAATCAGCAGACGGTGATGCGATACAGTCCCAGTCTCCCGTCATTTCTCCTGTGGCATCCCCTGTGCTTTGTGAGACATCAGCACTAAGGAGGGCTCAGGACCATTCTCTCACAGGCATTACCCCTTCTGTTACCAACCTCTTAACCACAACTTTGTCATTTTAAAGTGAGAGTTGTCTTTGTCTGGCACAAATTTACTTGTCAGCTCTCTCACTTTATCCCTATTTCCTTTTCATGAAGTCAAATAAGTCTGGACGTACCATTTCTCCCCTTACCACTCCCTGTAGGCTTCCTGCTTTATTCCTGCTAGTTTATTTAGACTTATTCTTTAGACAGGTATCCTGGATTCTTTCTCCACTATTCTTCAATCCTCTTCAGGAATCCCTCTAAGGCTACTAAAAACAACTTGGAAATAAAGGAATTCCAGGTCCCTCGCACAATCAAGGCCCTTACATCTCAATCCAGTTGACATTTACCATCCCCTTTCCTTGATTTATTGAATTGCTGTCTTTGGAACCAACACATACAATCAGTCTTCATTCTGTAACCCAGATCAACTGAGGACTATTCTTGGATTGTACAATTATTTTTCTACACCACTCGTTTTGTTTGGTTGGGGCTGGCTTTTTGCACCATGATAAATAAAACCTGAGTCTAATGCAGCTTCACCTGCTGATCCACGGACTCCATGGGGCCAAGTTCCCCTCAACCCAAGCATGCCACCATACACACACTCACTGACCAGTGTCCGATGGGACTGCTCCCTGTCCAGCCAAGGCAGGCACCGCTCGGACTCCCGACCCTCGGCAATGCCGGCTGCTGGCTCCACTGGGAGCAACCTGCTCGCTTTTAAAGCCATCTGCTGACCTCGTCCCCCACCCCAGATGCTGCTGAGATCAAAGGTTGAGATCAGAGGCTCTCACCTCAGATGTAAAGCCTTTCTGTAACTCGAAACACCCTGTGCCACGTGTTACATCCAAAGGCTACTGTATCTCACATTAACTTCTCTTGGACGGGGTGGCCCATCACCCACCAGCAACGAATCTAGGGCAAACTCTCCATTTGCAGTGCTTGGAATGCTGGCATCTCTCAGCTCCCTGTGGATGCTGATAAATTATTTGTCAGATATCACTTTTCCTTGTACATATTAACTTATTCTTTCTTTACAACGTATTTTTGCAGGCTCTGCTCCCACTCTCCTCCAGAGAAATTTGCATATGGAAGTCTTTGCCCATCCTGCTACAGGCATTTTACCTTTCTGCCTGAAGTTCTCCTGCATGGCTTCTGGGTCACCCAAAATCCTGCATCGGATTGATTTTGATCACCCAAGAAATGAAGGGGTTGACAAGCCACAGCAATACTTATCAAGGGGTAAATGTCACCCTGGAGTGAGGGGAAAAGATAAAGAAAATTCTTGATATTTTTTTGCCAGTAACCAAGCAGTTGACTTGGACTATTAAACAAGCAAAGTCCACGATGTGAGTCCATGCTTTGTAAAGATTAATGTAACCCAATTTCAGGAGGAATGTTTCCACCAGACTTATGTTGCAAATCCCCATTTGCGGGATTTAAAACATTCCCCTGCCGTGTTTATAATCCCAATACTGCAATGCACTACTGAAGCACAAAAAAAAAAAAAAAAAAGGAAAAAAATGATTGTAGGTGGGCAGGGGAAATG